>CAMTDV010000764.1:0-12613 GCA_947069175.1 Scalesia atractyloides | reverse complement strand
TACTAAAAGTTGAAGGAAACGGAAAAATAGAAGTTTCAAGGTGCATTAAACTCCTACGCAACCGAGACTATCATCACATAAACCAGGCTCACACTATCAATTGCAAGTTTTATACAAGCACCATAGGTAATATTGAATATATAAACTAGTCATAATGGTTTGAAAACTCGCTTTCCTTAAATCATATACATCATTGTGATTCATGTCATATTTAGGAAAATATGACAAAGTATTAAGCCTATCATTAATTCCTAATGTCGTGTCTGTTACAACCCAAACATGAGAACTTAACTAAAAAAGCTAGTCTAGTGGGTGAGTGAGTCCATTTAGATTTGGACTATAAACCTCAAATTTTTTGCCCATACAACAGATGTGGGACAAGTCATCTTGCAATGATTTCAATTCGTAACGATGTCTTTTCTTCATGGAGTCATAGTCTTGTCATGGTTATACAAAAAGTCTTGTGATTTTTGCCCATACAACCAAACCGGTACTCGATACCATTTGCTCATCCCTATTTGGTAGACATTGCTCGTGACTCGTTGCTCATCATTCTTGCAATAAAAATAAATGATCCTCTTCCTTCTATTTTCACCAACGAGCCATCTCCAAATTTCACTAGCCTGTTAATTTTAGAATCGATTTTTGAAAAATGATTCTTATCTTCGATCATATGGTTCGAAGCTCTGCTGTCTAGATACCATGTATTATTAGTTTTAGCATCATTACGATAGAGATTTGGGTGTACCTTATCTTCATTAAGAAGTATCCGCTCATAACTTCCACAAAATTAGCCATCATTATCTCGTCGCCTTCTTTGACGTTCTGGTTTGTGTTTGCTTGTTGATATTTTGGTTTACAACATTCCCATGCAAAATGCTTATATTCATTGCAATTGTAACACCCAACCGTACAATTCAAGCTATTTTCACAACCCCTTTCTTTACTGTTACCTCGCCCGCGTCCTCGACATTGTAACATTCTCCAAAAACGGAATGGATCACTAGAACCCGACTCCCTTTGTAAACCGGTTCAAACCATTTGAAAATTTGAAATCAAGCCTCGGATATTTACTATAGGTTGGTTATTTGTTATTATATAATGAACTAATTGGCATACATAATAATAACTTGATCCTAGTCACATTTTTATGAAACTTAGATAATAAGATAGAGAACAATAAGCTCGTCCTAATTGTATTTTTGTATTTCTATAAAACGTCATATTTATCATTTATTAGTTATACAAGAAAACGAGTTAAGCAACTGAATTAATTATATATATAAAACAATTATATATTATAATAATACTAAAAATGAAACCAAACGACCACACCTTCCCACACACCTTTATTCCAGGGGGGCTCAACCCAAACGATGGCGTCTGTCGTTTGGAGGCCACATCCCAAATGACCTCTCTGTCATTTGAAACAAGACACCTATATTTCTTCTGCAGATCGCAATACTTTTGTTCCAAGCTACCAATCTCGTTTTGTTCAGCAATGATAAGTGTAATATTAAAACCTATCAATAAAATGTCCAAATTCATTGTTTACTTACTTAATTTTCAACCTAATCATATCTCCATTAAAGATACAAGATACCCAAAATTTAATAACCAAAATTCGGTTGTTATCTTCATTCTCGCAATTTATCCATCTTTGACAAACAATATCCCACCTCCAAATCGTCCTAAGTCTCTCTCTAAATCTCGAATTCAAGGCACAGGAAGATATAGGGCTTGGAACTTTATCTTTTCTTATCTCCTTTAATTCTCTATCAAACGAGATAGTTCTTGTGTAGATTCCACTTAATTTTTCGAGATCTACAAAATCCCTCTACCAATTTCTGTCATAGAGGGGATCCAAAATCCAAATTAAATTTCTTGTATTTTAGTGTTCTTGAATTTAGAATTTGGGTTTTTGATATAAGTTAATGTTTTGTTGAAATTGAAAGTTGTTTATTGCTCTAAACATGTTAGATTAGATCTTGTAATCTTTGAGAATTTTAGTCATCTTTTGAATTTGTGTAATAATTTAATAATGTTATATTATATAAAAATAATATAAAAATATGAAAATAAAATTTTATAATTCTTAATCTATTTTTTTCAGCAGAATATACAAGTTATGAAATTTTTATAATAATTTTCATGTATCTCGATTTAATTATTTTGTAATAAAAAGATTAATTAAGTTATGGAACTAATAGTCAATTAATTTGAATAAATTACTTTAAAAAAATTATTTGCAAAGGTATATATAGTTGGGAAACCTCGTAACCTTCCAAGAGGTGATGCATCTCTGATCTCACCCGGATCTTACGGAATCCAGGAAACCACGACGAATCAAGACGTAACTTGTGAATAATAAAATTTAATAATCAATAAATACATTTTCATACAAAAATCCCTAAAATATAGGATTTAAATTGTATAGTTATTTATGAGTTGTTTGTTCGTATTTTCGTTATTATATCTTTTAGGGTAACTCGTATCTCGTGAAGCTCTTATTCTCAAGCGGTATATTTGATCAAAGCTAATGCAAACAGTGAGTAGATCTATTTCCACTCTTTACACTTAACCTTTGGGGCTTATCATGTGTCATTTAAGTTTCTCTCGTTTCATTCGGTTACATTTTTAACATGCAAATTAAATGTGTAGTTTATGTGTTATATGTTGTGGTTTCATATTTATTACAAGTTATTTGTTACTCGCTTTGTGTCGCAATTTCACATCATGGATGTAACATCCGTCAAAAACGGATTTACCAAACCCGCTCCGTTTATCAACCGAACAGTCAGTCAAAATTTTTGTTGCGAATTAAATGCCCAAAATAATTTTAAACGATACGTAATCAATTATTATACAAGAATATATAATTAGTTTTTGAAAAACTGTCAAAAATCGCAAAATAAAAATATTATACCTCTGCCGGGTTTCGAACCCGGGTCTATACCGAATCAGTTCAAGGCTTATCGCACATCACACAAACCACTGCGCCACTTGTTCTGTTTGATAAATAATAGAATCTTTTAATTGATATAATGACATTACGAATTCAAAATCGGCGCCCCTTTAGTTCAGTCGTCGGAATCCCGGAAATCTCGCGAGTTTTATCACCATTTTCAGTTATAACGTAAGTTATTATTAGGACATCGGTTATAACCGATGTTTGAAGTCCGCGACCAAAATTATAACCGCCGGAAAATTTAAATCAATGAACCCAGTCGGGAATCAGACCAAGTGCTTCGACGTTTTCCCCTATAAATTCACCCTAAACCCATTGCAAACCTTTTCGCTCAAAACCACACTTTTCCTCGGCGTAATTCCACTCGCCGGAACTTTTCTGTTCGTCGCCGGAAAACCGATTTCCTTATTTCTGAACCTCACTGAGCCCCTGAAGCTTATACCGGAGATACCCATACTTTTTCCAAGCTTTCCGGAGACTTGCTGCTGCAAGACACCTGACGCCGGAGTTGATTGCTGTCGCCGGAGTTCTGCCGGAAAACAGAGGGTCCAGTCGGTATACTTCTCCGCCCAATTTCTTTTCCTTTTCACATTTATCTCACCTTAATGAACTGTAAGACGCTAAGGAACTTGAATAAAACTCGAAACAGTCAGACTTTATCTCTGGTTCTATCTTGATTGAAGAAGACGATGTACTTCCGTAACATATAAGTATAAAATAAATCAAGAAACTAATCGGGTTAGACACACAGTCCAGCGGTGGACTGTGTGCACGATAAACATTCAAAGGTCTCGAGTTCGAATCCCGTTTCACACGCTGCCTTAATAAAAACCATTTTTTTTGTTTACTGAACCGGAGTCGCCACAGTTATATGTTAAGTATATTAATAATCGGAATAATAACCAAGTTAGACACACAGTCCAGCGGTGGACTGTGTGTTTGTTTATATCACTGGTCACGAGTTCGAGTCCGGTCTTCTGCACCGACTCGGACAATTATCTCTTCTTTTTAAATAAGGCAGAAAAGGAAATATCTAATTTGTATTTAAGTATAATAAAAATCGAATTATATAACATGTTAAACACACAGTCCAGCGGTGGACTGTGTGTTAGATTAAACCACAGGTCCCGGGTTCGAGACCTGTGGAGCGCACCGCCGAATTGATTTAAACTGTTTTTAAAATAAAATGATTTTCGGTTTAAACTAATTAATATATATATATAATTAAAATCAGATATATAACGGGTTAGACACGTAGCTCAGTTGGTAGAGCTGCGTGCACGCGTACGGGAGGTCTCGGGTTCGAGCCTCACCCAGCGCACTTGTATTCCGAATTGAACCGGTCAACGATCAGGTCAACGGTCAGTCAAATAGTCAACGGTCAGAAAAAAATCAATTTTTTTATTATTTTTTTATTTAATTATTTTAATTAAAAATCAATTAAAAATACTTAAAAATAACATTTTTTAAGGTTAGAAAATAGCCTCAAACTCACAAAAATACACCCAACAATCCTACTAAAATAGAGTAATAAAATCCGTTTACTTACCAAACCATAATGCGATTATTCTAGGTTAAACTCACTCGTGGTTAAAACCACTTCGCGTGCATTCAACATCATCAACCGAACGCACCCACTGTGAGTGAATCTTACAACTCCCCCTTTTAAATTACACGTTTTGGGGTGTGTCATGTGTTATGAAAATAATCAATTTATTTATTTAAACTCGTGCCATACCACATCATAACTTAAACTTAGATTGTTTTTATTGTTGTGATTTACTTATTTCCATTTGTCATATTATATGAAACTCATACATTAAGCCCATCAGTTCCTCGTGGAAGACGAGTTGAACAACGCGTGCTACAAATCAAATTCATTATTGTTTATGTGTATATCATTGAGTTTGTATTGTTTGTAGTTGTGTCATTCATATTATCATGGTTATGCAATTCATTCATTAGGCCCCTCAGTTCCTCGTGAGAGACGAGTTGAGCATCGCGTGCCTTTAATTGTTCCATTATTATTCATGAGTGTTTCATTCAATATCTTATGATTGTTGATTAAGTTACATCTATTTTTACTCATGTTTGGTTGTGCACATATTTCCTAATCAATTTAAATAAATTTGTTCAAATGTTTTCCATAGGATTCACTCGCCAACATTATGTTGATCCAAAAACCCTTTTACACATGATACAGGTGAACAGGTTGAAGCAAGGAAAACATAGGATATGCCTTAGAAGAGAATCAAGAAGTTTAGATTGTTAGTTAGAACAGTTGTAACCTTTATTGTAAATTTCCATTTAATTTGTATTAAATAATATGAAACGCATAATAAATGTCATGAGCTTTGATGATAACCCAATCATGCCCGATCACCTTATCCGCTGCGGGTCGGGGTGTGACAATGGATCAATTGGCTACCGGTTACCCACGGCCATGGCTTGAACTTGGTATTGCCACCATTGTTTTGCATTGTTTCACATTACGTCACAAGATTAATTATCGGTGTCATATTTTTAATTGTTGTTCATGATATTATCAGTTGATGATGCCAGGTGGTGGTGGTTGTCACAGATTTAGATGGAGGTGGAGGTGTTATGTGGTGATTTGGATGGAGGTGGTGGGTCACACCCCGACCCGCAGCGGATAAGGTGATCGGGGCATGATTGGGTTATCATCAAAGCTCATGACATTTATTAAACGTTTCATATTCATTAATACAATTTAAATGGAAATTTACAATGATTGCTACAACATGATCTAACTACAATCTAAACTTCTTTGTTCTCTTCTAAGGCATATCCTATGTTTTCCTTGCTTCAACCTGTTCACCTGTATCATGTGTAAAAAGGTTTTTGGATCAACATAATGTTGGCGAGTGAATCCTATGGAAAACATTTGAACAATTTATTTAAATTGATTATGAAATATGTGCACAACCAAACATGAATAAAATTAGATGTAACTTGATCAACAATCATAATATGTTAAATGAAACACTCATGAATAATAATGGAACAATTAAAGGCACGCGATGCTCAACTCGTCTCTCACGAGGAACTGAGGGGCCTGATGAATGAATTGCATAAACATGATAATATGAATGACACAACTACAAACAATGTAAACTCAATGAAAACACACATAAACAATAATGAATTTGAATTGAAGCACGCGATGTTCTACTCGTTTCCCACGAGGAACTGATGGGCTTAATGTATGAGTTTCATGTAATTTGACAAACGGAATATAAGTAAATCACAACAATAAATCGATCTAAGTTTAAGTCATGATGTGGTATGGCACAAGTTTAAATAAACAAATTAATTATTTCATAACACATGACACACCCCAAAACGTGTAATTTAAAAGGGGGAATTATAAGATTCACTCACAGTGGGTGCGTTCGGTTGATGACGTTGAATGCACGCGAAGTGGTTTTAACCACGAGTGAGATTTAACCTAGATAAATCGCATTATGGTTTGGTAAGTAAACTGATTTTATTAAACTATTTTAGTAGGATTGTTGGGTGTATTTTTGTGAGTTTGAGGCTATTTTCTAACCTTAAAAATGTTATTTTTAAGTATTTATAATTGATTTTTAATTAAAATAATTAAATAAAAGTAATAAAAAAAAATTTATTTTTTTCTGACCGTTGACCGGCCCGTTGACCGTTGACCTGACCGTTGACCGGTTCGATGGATTATTGTTGTGCGCTGAGTGAGGCTCGAACCCGAGACCTCTCGTACGCGTGCACGCAGCTCTACCAACTGAGCTACGTGTCTAACCCGTTATATATCCGATTTTAATTATATATATACATTAGTTAGAATTAAACAGAAATCCTTTTATTTTAAAAACATTTTAAGCGGAACGGTCTTGCAATCCACAGGTCTCGAACCCGGGACCTGTGGTTTAATCCAACACACAGTCCACCGCTGGACTGTGTGTTCAACATGTTATAACATTCGATTTTTATTATACTTAAATACTAATTATTTATTTCCTTTTCTGCCTTAATTAAAAAGAGAAGATAATTGTCCGAGCCGGTGCTGAAGACCGGACTCGAACTCGTGACCTGTGATATAAACAAACACACAGTCCACCGCTGGACTGTGTGTCTAACTTGGTTATTATTCCGGTTAACAATATATTTAACATATATCTGTGGCGATCCGGTTCAGTAAACAAAAAAAAATGGATTTTATTAAGGAAGCGTGTGTGAGACGGGATTCGAACTTGAGACGTTTTGCGTTTTATATGTGCACACAGTCCACCGCTGGACTGTGTGTCTAACCCGATTAATATCATGATTTTAATTAAACTTATAAGATACAAAAGTGCACCGTCTTCTTCACTGAAAAATAACCAGAGATGAAGTCTGACTGGTTCGAGATTTCTATCAGTTTTATTAGTGTTTTACAGTTCAATATGGTGAGGTAATTGTGAAAAAGGAAAAGAAATTGGGCGAAGAAGTATACCGACTGGATCCTCTGTTTTCCGGCAGAACTCCGGCGACAGGATTCAACTCCGGCGTCAGGTGTCTTGCAGCATCAAGTCTCCGGAAAGCTTGGAAAAGGTAAGGGTATCTCCGGTATAAGCTTCAGGGGCTCAGTGAGGTTCAAAAGTTAAAACTCGGTTTTCCGGCGAAAACAGGGAAGTTCCGGCGAGTGGAATTACGCCGAGAAAAGGTGTGATTTTTGAGCGAAAGTGTTTGTCGTCGGTTGTGGGTCAATTTATAGGACAAATCGCCAATGCACTTGGTCTGAATTCCGACTGTGTTCGTTATTTAAATTTTCCGGCGGTTATGAAATTGGTCGCGGACTTTAAACATCGGTTATAACCGATATGTGATTAAAGGTTTACGTTATAACGTAAATCGTAGTTAAGATTCGCGGAAATTCCGGGATTCCGACGACTGAATCGTTTGGGCGCCGGTTTTGAATTCGTAACGTTATTATATCAATTAAATGATTGAAACATATAACAAACAGAACAAGCGGCGCAGTGGTTTGTGTGTTGAGAGATAAGACGCTTGCTGATTCGGTACAGACCCGGGTTCGAAACCCGGCAGATGTATTTCATTTTTATTTTGCGATTTTTGACAGTTTTTCAAAAACTAAATATATATTCGCGTATAATAATTGATTACGGATCGTTTAAAAATGTTTTGGACATTTAATTCGCAACGAAAATTTTGACTGACTGTTCGGTTGATAAACGGAGCGGGTTTGGTAAATCCGTTTTTGACGGATGTTACAGTATCCCCTGCTTTTTAGAAATTTCGTCCCGAAATTTAAATAATGATATATTTTGACTAAAAGGGTGATGATGTTTTGTTTGACAGTTGTATGCTTAGCAAAATAAAGGCTTAAGTTTTTTTGTTCGAGGCGGTAACGTTCCTTGTAAGGGTTAAGTACCCTATTCAGGAATCGCTTTTTGTTGCCTACTGTATAAGTATTGATAAGCAGAAATGATTTGCTAAAATGATATCATGCATAAGAGTTTAGATACGTTTGGGAAAAATATGGTTATATCCTAAGGCAAAACTTCTAACACTACAGTCTACATGGAACATAAATAAAAACACAACAGCTGATATCCAAACATGAATGAACACATCAGCAAATATTTGAACATGAATAAACATAACAGCAAATATTCGAACATGAATGAACACATCAGCAAATATTTGAACATGAATAAACACAACAGCAAATATTCGAACATGAATGAACACATCAGCAAATATTTGAACATGAATAAACACAACAGCAAATATTCGAACATGAATAGACACATCAGCGAATATTTGAACATGAATAAACACAACAGCAAATATTCGAACATGAATAGACACATCAGCGAATATTTGAACATGAATAAACACAACAGCAAATGTTTGAATCCACATTCTGATAACATATATGTTTGAATGATGGAAGTTCCTCTCTCATTTGTTATGATGGAGAGGTTAATTTATGTAGAAATGGAACACAACCCAATCTCTTTAAATAACATGATGATATAAATGTAACACAAATTCCAACCAAGGCAATACTAAATCCTACATGGAACCTCTCATAACCGCCTGATAATGCCTCTGATCCTTTGGCAAGAATACTTATATATAGGAAGTACCAGCGGCGTATCCACCATATTCTTGCCAAATTTTCATTAGTTTTATCCACAAGTTATGATTGGTTACCAAGAAACTAATAAATCCTACATAGAACTTCCCATAACCATCCGTTAATGCCTCTGATCCTTTGACAAGAATACTTATATATAGGAAGTACCAGCGGCGTATCCACCATATTCTTGTCAAATTTTCATTGTTTTTAACAGTGAATTATGATTAGTCCTATAACTCTACAATCAATACAACAAACATAAATTACTGAAATGAAATATATCTGTGCGATCAAAGCTCAATCGAACGGAGCCGATCGTTTTGCATGTACTGAAAATGAAATTGTGTGCTCAAGGCTCAATCAAACGGAGCCGAACATATTGAATGTACTGAAATTGAAATTGTGTGCTCAAGGCTCAATCAAACGGAGCCGAGCGTATTGCATGTACTGAATATGAATAACTTAACCACACAAACAGCCTATGCATGGAACCTCTCATAACCGCCTGATAATGCCTCCGATTATTTGACAAGAATACTTATATATAGGAAGTACCATCGGCGTATCCACCATATCCTTGTCAAATTTTTCATTGACTTTATCCGCAAGTTATGGTTAGTTCGATGCGACTCTACTACAAACACCACAACCACATGATACTGATAATGAAATTATCTGTGCGCTCAAGGCTCAATCAAACGGAGCCGAACGTATTGAATGAAATTGTATGTGCGCTCAAGGCTCAATCAAACGGAGCCGAACGTATTGCATGTATTGAAATGTAAAATTACGTAACCGATCAAGGCTCAAACAAACGGAGCCGATCGTGCGGGCACGCCAAGATCAACCACATAATAAAATGGGGATCCAACTCAACCTCGATGGATGGGGAGCCACGGCCTCGGCAAAAGCATATACCGAAAACAATATATAATATATAATATCCAATAATTTCTCTAACAGTCTACACATGTGATAAAGAAAAACATAAGACTAAACAATAGAAGTTGAATCTGGATCTTCGGCGAAGAGGACTAGCTGAGTATCTTCATCAGGGCCGTCATTATCTTCGACAGGGTTGGCGTTGATATTGAAGACTCTTCCTCTTGCTGGTGGCATAGTGGTTGGGTTTTCTTGGTTTACTTGGTTAACTGGGTTTGATTGGGCTTGAGTGTTGATAACGTTAACCAATTGAGGGCATGTGTTTCTAAGGTGGGTAGGGTCGCCACAATTGAAGCAAGCTCGAGCATATGGGAACATGGGGTGTTGGGGTTGGTGATAAGGTTGGGCCATGTTTTGAGTAGGGGAAAAGGTTTGGTCTTGAAAGGTGCGACAAACATTGCTCAAATGACCATAACGTCCACAAGTTGTACATAGCCGGCAAGGTAAAGTAAGGGGATGGTGATAAAAACAGTTGTTGCATCGAGGGTGAGGTCCGAGATATGGTTTCTTATTTGGGTAAGCTGAGTTGGGTGCCACTTGGGTGATTGGGACAGCTCGGATGGGTATGGCGTGAAAAACTGGTTGATTACGTTGGGTAGCAGCGAAAAGTCGCCCGACTCTTCTTCTCTTAGGTTTGGGTTGAGAAGGGGATTCGGGTTGAGTGGAGTCGGAGGTTTCAGTTGATTCTTTATCCTTCTTCTTCTCCTCCTCGAGGTCTTTGTTTCGGATTCGGTTCTCGGTGAGCTCTATTGCTAGCTCCATTGCTGCTTCCAAAGTTGCAGGCTTGGTACTTATCACAGGGTCTTGAATCTTTGACGGAAGACCACGAATGTAGTGCTCGATCAAACGGTAGAGGGGAGTAAACATGTTGGGAACCATTTGATGTAATTCGAGGAACCTTTTGTTGTAGGTGGTGTGGTCTCCTTCCACTTGCTTCAATGAGTAAAATTCATCTTCTAGCTTCTTGATTTCGCTCCTTGGGCAAAATCGTCTGGTCATGATTTCCTTCAATTCGTTCCAAGTTAAGGACATAGCATCTTCCACACCTCGTTTGGCCTTCTCTGTGTTCCACCAAGTAAGTGCTATCCCATATAGTCGACCGGTAGCATAACGCACTTTGCGATCATCAGGGCAATCGCAATTTAGAAAAGTATTCTCCATTTCTTCAAACCAATGGAGGAGTGCGGTGACACCTTCAGTCCCTTTATATTTCGGAGGGTCGCATGATTTGAAATGCTTGTAGGTGCATTTAGTGGTGTTTGGGGAAGAGTTGAAAATGTTTTGGTTTGCTTGATTGACAGGATTATTGGTAAGTGCTTGTTGAACTTGGATTACAATGTTGGGTATTACGGCAGCCATTTGTTGAGCGATTAAGGCAGCCATGCGATCGCGGGCTTTTCTTGCTCTCGTCTTCCTACGGGCGAGGTTAGAAGACATCTACAATGAATACATGACAAGAGTATGAGTTGGATGCTTTTGGGATCATGGGTCGCATTCAAGAATGATCATTTATAAAATAATTATACAAAAATACTACATCCATAGGATGTCTTGGGCTTTGCTCGCTGTTAGGCCCGTCATGCCGCCATACTTTACCTTGTGTAATCATGTGGGCCCCCATGAATACCGGTTTTTCATATGGTTCGCACGGTTTCTGCCTGGTTGCGTACACAAAAACCCGGGAAAATCGAGAAATATGTATACAACGTGTGATGTTCGGAATGTGTCCAGGTGTAGACACGATGACACCTCAAAGTAGGGTTAGTTCGAACGACGTTTGGTGTGGCATGCTTTGGCCTAATAGGTCCTTCGTACTCTCATCGTTGGTCCCCAGGTAGGCAAACTGGTCCGTTATATTGGATTTATACGAATGCCAGCCTAGACAGGACGTTCCGACTACCGGTACTTGTACCCTTCCAGTTACTACATGCCCGTCGCAGAACTTACTTTGATGAGAATTGAAAATTGCATAAAATCTTTGGATAATGAGAATATGAAAATAAATTGAATACATGAACATCGATATATGTATAATGAATATGTATATATGTATAATGAACATGTATATGAGCATGTATGTTTGACTGAAATGTAAACAAATATGAAACAAATAAATATCACAAGTTTGTATGTAACCACCTAATCAATTTAAAATTTAGGCAGACTATAGTATAGGCTCTAAGGGTCTAATAACCTATCCTATATCCCTATAGTCACGGCTCTGATACCAATCTGTCACACCCCGACCCGCAGCGGATAAGGTGATCGGGGCATGATTGGGTTATCATCAAAGCTCATGACATTTATTAAACGTTTCATATTCATTAATACAATTTAAATGGAAATTTACAATGATTGCTACAACATGATCTAACTACAATCTAAACTTCTTTGTTCTCTTCTAAGGCATATCCTATGTTTTCCTTGCTTCAACCTGTTCACCTGTATCATGTGTAAAAAGGTTTTTGGATCAACATAATGTTGGCGAGTGAATCCTATGGAAAACATTTGAACAATTTATTTAAATTGATTATGAAATATGTGCACAACCAAACATGAAT
>CAMTDV010000763.1:0-10631 GCA_947069175.1 Scalesia atractyloides | reverse complement strand
AGGTTTATTTATTTATGTTGTAGAAAATATGGCACACAATTCAGCAGGACGTGATGAGGGTCAAGGTGTTGGTCGAGGTAGCAGGCATGGTGGGGGTCAAGGTGCTGGTAGGGGTCAGTTGCAGCACGAGCTTAATGATGTTGATGAGCCTGTTGCTGCCGTTGGGTGTGGACCTGTTATTCCAGCTCCACTACCCACACCTGAAAATCGCACTTGGATTTGGGTTGAAAATGATGAGTAAGTTTTTATATGTTAATATTCTCCTTATACGTGAATAAAATCTTTACTAATGTTGTTAGTGGTACATTGTTTTCATTTTGTAAATTCAATGATCATGATAAAGTTTCTCGGACCATTGGATCCAACTTAAAGTCTATGTGGTCGGGTCCATGGAAAGGATGGAAAGATGTTCCTTCCCATCACCGCGAACGCTTTTTGAGCGTTTTCAGGTGTATACTCACTACCATTTGTGTATGATAATGCTTTTGACTTAATAAAGAATTAACACATTATTAATAAATGTTTTAATGTAGCAATACTACCGGTGGGATTATAGGTTGAAATCCTCAATTCACTCATGCTGGGAGAAGTGCATTAAGGGGAAGTTTCTGATTTGTTGAAGAGGGCTCGTGATAAAGCCAAGGCCCTTGCGATACAAGAGGGTGCGGAAGTTGAGAATGATTTGACTCACATTCTTCCATTTAAGCCACTGTGGATGAGTCAAGAGTCCTGGGAAACGCTAGTGCATGCTTGGAATACTGTTTCATGGAAAAGCAAAGCTTCTCAAAACAGCGATAACAGAGGAAAAGCAACCGGTGGCAGGCATACTCTAGGCTCGAAGAGCTTTCTTACGGTTAGAAAAAACATGGTGAGAAATGTCAATTTGTCATCTTTAAAACACACAAACACACATATATAGACACCGAAGTAAACACTAGTAGGACCACCCGCACTTTGCGGCAGGCAGTTGTTTGGCACCGGTTCAATTCATCAGCCCCCCTTCAATTTAAATATTTAACTTTCGCCACTAATACACACCCAAATCAATTTATGAAATAAAAATATTGTAAAATATAAAATATAATACTCCTAGTACTGTAGCAAACATGTATCAATTGATATATATAATAATTTTGGGTTTTGGATATAGGAGAAGACCTTGAAGCAGCGCGTCAAGTTTGGTGAATTCTGGTTACAAACACAGACAAAGAAAGGGTCGAGACCCCTAGATGGGTTGTTGGGGTCTAGCAGCTCGATTGAGTACGGTTCGGGAGAAGGCGGTTACATGGAAGAAAACATTCATGAGCATAACGTGACTTGGGTTGACACGAGGGCGAGTGAAGCTTATGTAAGTTTGTTATTTTGTAAAGTATGTTTTTACTATTTACATAGGCATCAAAGATGCTAGGTGCAAAAAAATAAAGGGCTGAGAAATAAAAGCGAACTTAAATGTGAAAAAGTTTATTATGTATTGAAAAATTAATATACTTAATAGTTAAATACATCTAACCGATATAAGAAAACTAAAAACCTTTTTTTAATAACTTAAAACTTAAGAGGATTTTGTAAGAAATAAGAATTTTTAGCATGTGTTGTAGCTGTTATGTAGTAGGAAACACTTTCAACAAAGGCATGATGTATTCTACGTCTTATTGACCTTCGATTATATACAATATACATCTTTTCTATTTTCTCATCTACTTTCTAATCTTCTTCTGTTTCTCTTTAAGTTTTAGGCTAAATATTTCAACATTTACAAGCATGAAGCTGCTGGAAATATATTCTTGTAAACTTATAGGCTGTTTAGAGCTGAATCTGGCCGAAATATTGCCAGAATCCAGCAGAAAACTTGCTGGAATTTTAATATTTTGCCAGAACTGCGCATGGACTGAACTGCGCATGGACTGCTATGATGTGCTTTTCGAGCGATTCGCCTCACCTTAGTGCAACAAGCGACCTCTTTAAATAGAAATACTTTCTTATATAATTATATAAAGCTAATTTATTGATGGTTTTATGCACCCTTCATCACAGGAAACTTACAATAAATTTGTTGTGGACAAATATATGGAGAGGATGCCAGCTTGCATCCAAAAGTTGATATGGAATTGTTGTCACAAACTGTTGGAGGCAAAAAAAAGAATAAAATGTATGGGATCGGCACTATCGCTGACTCGCGTGTCGTCAACGGATGCACAAGAGAGAAGTGACAACGATGAGGTATGTATTATGTAGAAAAAAGTATATTTTCTTGGGATAAAGATTACTAATGGGTAGTTTAAATGATTTAGTTTATACTGAGTTAGTTTGTAATGTTCTATAACTATGGGTGTAATAGCTTTTATTAGGTTATATTTGGTTATAATATGTTATGATGTGTCATAATACATATTAACGGGTTATTTTTGCTTTTAATGTTAAAGGTGGAACGGTTGAAGGAAAAAATAGCGGAGTTGGAACAAGATAAGATAGAGAAACGTGCCATGATGGAGAAAATTGAAGAAGGTGCCAGGTTGTATGCCGAAATGAAAGAGAAAATTCAAATGTTGTCACAAAACCCGCCACCAACTTAAAATGCGTTGAATATTACTATATTGCTTTTAGATAATCTGGATTTTATGATGTTGGGCTTGGTTATGTTTGAATATGTTTGGATGATTTGGATTTTTAGTATGAGTTTTTTATATTTATTGTTATGTTCGAATTATTATGTTATATGGTTTGAGTATTTATTTTTAGTTCCAGTTTTTATATTTATGAGATTTGATATAATATTAATAGATGAAAAATAGAAAACAATATAAAAAAGGAATTTATTTGAAAAT
Organism: Scalesia atractyloides; assembly: GCA_947069175.1. Lineage (NCBI taxonomy): Eukaryota > Viridiplantae > Streptophyta > Magnoliopsida > Asterales > Asteraceae > Scalesia > Scalesia atractyloides. Next base: position 7,806 of record CAMTDV010000763.1, on the reverse strand, counting down.
TCCAAACAAACAACGTAGCTTAATTTGTTGCAAAGACCTTCTAAAATCGATAGCTACATCCATAGCAAAGTCAAGCGAAATTCGTAACTAAATTTCGTTGCAGAATCATAGCAAAAGCCTGCAAATTTTTGTAGCCAAATCATTGTGAATTTGTAGCTAAAGTCTATAGCGAACCCGATAGCTAAAGTCGATAGCAAAAAATGTAGCAAGTTTCGTAGAAAAAAAAGGCAAAAGATAGCAAATTCTCGTAGCCAAACGATTGCAAGTGCGTAGTTAAATTTTGTAGCAAAAATCATAGCATAAACATTGCAAATGATCATAGCCAATATTAGTAGCAAACCTACTCCGTAGCTAAAATATCCATAGCTAAAAGTATCCGTAGCTAAAATTTTCCCTAGCTAAAAACAATAGTAGCTAAAAGTTTCCGTAGCTACAAACCCATAGCAAAATTTCGTAGCAACCTTCTCTGTAGCAAATTCGTGGCTAAAATAGTAACGTCATTTTTTGTAGCTAAATTCGTCACAAAAATAATTTCCGTAGCAAATAAATTCACGACGGGACTTGTAGCTACGAACCAAATCTGTAGCAAATTCGTAGCAAAAGGGGTCTTTGCTACGGATTTTCTATGGATTTAGCCGTAACAAATGCCTATTTCTGTAGTAATGAACTTTAAGCTAACTTCTTTAAATAGTTTAGTCAACATTTAGCCATCTATTATAACATATAAAGATAAAAGCAACTTCATAGGAGCTGCGTAATATCAAACCATGGCAAATGATGTCATAATGTATAAATTTTCCGTATCAAAGTTCGAAAGTAGAAGATTACAACTCATGTGACGTTACATGTTCACAAATTCAAGTAAGCCATGTTACCTCATCATATTAAGCACGTACATTCAATGCTAAACCCATAACCCTAAGTTCACTTAGGCTGCATAGTGTCTGATAAAGCATATATGTGTTTTATTACGCCACATAAGCAGCAGAAGATTTCAGTGTTAATTTTCACTCACTTATGTTTGGGATTTACAAAGCATATAACCAACTTCAAATATTTATTTATGGTTTAAGATTATACACGGTTGTGTTCGGGATTTACTATCGGTAGCATTCAGGTTTAGAAATAATCTATACAAGAAATTATTATGTGTTTTATTGATTGGTTTATTGTTCAATCAGATTGTATTACATATTATCAAATATGCTTTTTATCTAGGTAACATATGGGGAACTGTCTAATACGGAAGCAACCCGTGAAGGGTGCACTTAAATAATCGTGTGATACAATCAAGGAATAATATTGTGAGCTGTGTGATACAACTACAGGAACCTGAGTGATTCAGATTATCCAAAAATCTATGTGAAATAGATCTGAGTCATGTGATACAAAGTTATGTGAAACGATTACACAATAAAAGAAGTGATTGCTTGAATGTTTGTGTGAAACAAACAAGAATGGAGTGAAACCAACCATGTGAGACGATCCAAGATCAGTGTGAGACCGAATAAAATCTAAGAGATTCAACATATGAAAAGAAAATTGTGTGAGACAATTAAGATCAAGGATCTGTATGAAACAAGACCCGTGTAGATGAAGAATATGATCTGTTAGAGATCAAATCAAGACCCTTGGAACAGAAGAAGAAGTCCGTGTGATACGAATCGGGTGAAGTAAAGAAACTGTGAAGGCTGTTTGTATGAAGTAACAGGGCTGACCAACCCGTGCCGTCGCCCGAGGCCCAAATTTTCAAAGGGCCTGAAAGGTTTTTATTAGCTTTTATATATGTAGTAATTATATATTTTAGTATATGCATCCGTTTTTATACATAAACAATTGATAGTGAGGTGGAAAAAAACATAAAATAATCTAAAGGTCTCAAGTTCAAGTCTTGGCTCCAACACCTTAATTCATTTCCCCTTAACCACAATTTTGGGCCTAGTTTTTATGTCGCCCAGGGCCTGATTTTTATCGAGAGTTCTCGGGGACGACCTGTGAAGCAAATCCGTATCAAGAAGAACCATGTTCTGTGAAGTGATCAATGTAGCTTTAAAATAAAGAAGATTTGAAGATCGGATGTCAAGACTCTATCTTTACGTGTTCGTGATTAAATGGGTGAATGTTGCATATTAATCCCTCCTATGCAAAGTTTAAGGTCAGATATGTCAAAGTGTCAAACTATGTTTAGTTAGTATCTATTAAGTACATAATTTAGGAGGTTTAGTGTTGTAACTAGTGTGAACCAGTATCTCCTAAACCAATGTGTCGTTTCCATCACACCTCATCGATAGGGATATATACTCAACACATTAATGGACATTTTAACACTTTTCTACAACTCATTGTTTTCTCAATCTTCGATCAGTAGTGATTCTTGAATCTATAGGTCACCCAAATAACTCCACCTTAGTTTACCATGGTAAACTTATGGAAACATTCATAGCGGTGTTCCAAACAAGTTTGAAGCAAGAATTCATGAAGGAGAGAAAGAAAATTGAGTTTGAAGCTAACTTTTGAACTTGCAAGAAATGCCTTCAACTTGTAATTTCAGCTGATTAGAGAGTGTTTGAGGGTTTAGAAAACTGAAATGAATGTGTAGGAGGCTTGGTTATATAGTGGTGAAGTATGGTTTGTGTATTAATGAAGGTCATTGGGGAAGAAAGGAGGTAAGAAAAGTGGGAAATCCGGTTGGCTGAAACAACTCGCTGCAGATTACGTATCCTCGCGTCGCGCGGGCTGCAAGGGCCTTGCCCAACACGCGATACAGCGTGTTAGTTTTGGGGTTAAAGTTTGGTTTTTGCCATTTTGGCCAAAGTTGTGTTTTAACTTGTTTTCGAGTCTGAGACGTGTCTGCAAATATGCGACCCGCCATCGTGTACATACAAATTTTAATTTACGCGTATAATAAGTCTCAGTTTTGTATGTAACATGTTTATTTGACAATTGGTGTAAGTATGTGCTTATATATGATTGGTGTAAGTATGTGTTTGAATATGGTTGGTTTAGGCTTCCTCGGCCTCCGTGAATACAGACGAATCGAACTGTTCTCAATCTGCCACTTTTGGTTCCAATCCTACCGGTAGCGATTAGGGTAACCCTAGGTCCCTAATTAAGAATTTCAATACCAATTTTCCAACGATTTTCTCATCATAGATGAGTTGGCTTTGTTTTCCTACAGGCATGTGAATCAACATTTCGTTTGAGAAATTTAGGTACCAGGTTAAATTTATAGGTGGTGTATTTCAGTATTTTTGGGGTTGTTTGAAGTTGAGAACTATGTGTTAGAGCCAAGAAGTGTGCAGTGGTTGTAGAGGTTGCCAATTTTATTCTTTGTTTGATAATTTGCAATTATTTTCTCGCATGGACTATAACTGTTGGTTTGTTATTCTGTAGGCCTACTTCCGTGCATACGCAGGAGCTTTTAGATTTATTTGTCAAATGTGAAACCATGGTTGATAAGTGTTAAATCAAATATTTGTTTCTGTAGGCCTAATGCATGTATTTTCCATCACTAATTTCAGCCTACAAAATCTTGGCAGTTTAACTTATGTATGTTGGAGGCTTAAGTTATTACAGGTAATGAATGATAAATTGATCTAATAGTTCACTATTTCTTTTTCTTTTTTTATGTGGCATTGTCTTAAATCACAATAACCAGCAGAGTTTGAAAATTTAACTAGAACATTTGTAGCATATTTTGAAATTAAAATATTGTTATTGTTTGGGTTATGATGATGGACATATCTTGAAGAAACTCTTCTTTGGCACCATTTTTCTTTATTTAGGTCACTTCCAGACATATTTTACATTTTGATAAAAGCGCGAGTTGAATACTAAACCAAACCGACGCGCAGGTTGCACTGCGCGCCCGCTGCAATGCCTGGTACTGAACCAAACCGTTGTCTCACGAATCGAATGAGTGGATCAGTTGCAATCATTATACCTGATCAGGCATTTATAACTATCATAGTTAATGATTCAACCCTGGTAATAATTAGTCATACCATCAGATTGAATCGAGTGAGTTCCTGTGGATGGATGTTTAATTTGAATGCATAAGTCTAAGGAAGCCTACTGTTTCCGCTTATTACCTCATTTCAGTGCATTATGTTTATGAAGGTCTAGAAAGCTCAGTATGGCTCAACAACAGCATGGCGTCATGGTTTGTAGTCGTATATATCGTCACAATTCATTCATTATTATACAATTCATAGGTCTCCGTGATAAACCATTTAATATATGTGTCCTTCATTTAACATTGCTGATTTGAGACATGATGTAGAGTGTTTTTTTTATGAATGATGCCACATCTTGAACAACACTTCTCATGACTTTTAAGTTTGTTGATTAGTTTTATATGTTTAAAAATCGAACAGAGCGGAGCCGGCTCATTTTGTTAACGAGCTAGAAAGTTGGGCTCAGGCTTGGCTCGTCAAAAAACGCGAGTCAGCTCGTGGCTTGTAGAGCCGGCTCGTTTTGTTTAAAAAAAAGTTTATATTTTTTAATCTATTTACACATAATGATGTACATAAAACTGAAAAACAATAAATAAAATATTATTTAGACTAACATAATAGTAATTTTGGGCAAACTATACCGATTACAATTTTAGAGTAAAAATCAGATTACAACAAGGGTCTACATATTCACACACCCATCCGCCTATTTAGACACCCTTTAGACGGGTCGTCTAGACCTAGACGGGGCTTCTAGACACTGAAATCAAGAGGGCTCTGAGTGGGTTGTCGGGCACAAAATTTAAGGGGTCTAGACGCCCCGTATAGGTCTAGACTGGGCGTCTAGAAGGTTGGGGTATTTTTTATTTATAATAACACATATATTAAAAAACTACGCCATATACAGTGCTAGACTGGGCGTCTAGGGTGTTTAAATGACTATTATACCCCTGAGTTAGGGCTAGACTAAGGGCAAAACAGGGCTAAAATGGTCTTTCGGACCATTCTAGACGCCCAGTCTAGCCCTATATCGGCGTATATAGGTATATATTTTTTTGTTTTCTCTTTTTAATATCAATAACACATATATTAAAAAAAAATACGCCGCATACAGGGCTAGACTGGACGTCTAGGGTGTTTAAATGACTATTATACCCCTGAGTTAGGGCTAGACTAGGGGCAAAACAGGGGTAAATCGGTCTTTTGGACCACTCTAGACGCCCATTCTAGCCCTATGTGCGGCGTATATTTTTATTTTTTTTGTTTTCTCTTTTTAATATCAATAACACATATATTAAAAAGAGAAACCCAAAAAAATAAAAATATACGCCGTGTACAGGGCTAGACTGGGCATCTGGGTTGTTTAAAAGACTATTATACCCCTGAATGGTCTTCTGGACCACACTAGATGTCCAGTCTAGCCCTATATGCGGCGTATATTTTTATTTTATTTTGTTTTCTCTTTTTAATAGCAGTAACACTAATATTAATTATAAAAAAACTTATATTAATATCAATAACACGAACATTAATTGTAAAAAACTCATATTAGTTATAATAACACTAATATTAATTATATTATGCCTATACAAGACTTATACTCCACTATACGATACAAGACTATAGGATAAGATACAACACGTATAGGAGCTGTATGTGTGGTATAGTCGTATAGCACCATAGGTGTGATTTAGGTCCCGTAAGGCCTAGAGGCATATACAAGACCTATAGGGGACCTATACGAGACTTATACTATACACTATACTATACGATATGATATGATACGATACTATACTATACTATACTATACGATACAATACAATACGATACTATAGGATATGATACAACACTCGTATACGCCTATAGATAGATACAAGACTTATAGGGGACCTATACGAGACCTATACTACAATATATGATACGATAATAAATCCGTAGGCCCATCCGATACCTAGACGAAACTCATACTACACTATATGATACGATACTATACAATACGATACGAGACCATAGGATAAGATATAATACTCGTATCGGCCTATAGGTGTAGTATAGATCTCGTATAGGACTATATGTGTGGTTTAGGTCCCGGATAGGCCTAGAGGCATATACAAGACCTATAGGGGACCTATACGAGACTTATGATATACACTATACGATACGATACTATACGATACAATACTATAGGATATGATACAACACCCGTATACGCCTATAGATAGATACAAGACTTATAGGGGACCTATACGAGACCTATACTACAATATATGATACGATAATAAATCCGTAGGCCCATCCGATACCTAGACGAAACTCATATTACACTATACGATACGATACAATACGATATGAGATTATAGGATAAGATACAACACTCTTATAGGCATATAGGTGTAATATAGGTCTAGTATATGACTATAGGTGTGGTTTAAGTCCGTATAGGCCTAGAGGCATATACAAGACCTATAAGGGACCTATACGAAACTTATACTATACACTATACGATACGATACAATACGATATTATAGGATATGATACAACACTCGTATATGCCTATAGGCCTAGACAAGACCTGTAGGGGCCTATACGAGACCTATACTACACTATATGATACGATACTACATCCGTAGGCCCATACGATGCCTATACGAGACTTATACTAAACTATACGATACGATATGATGCGATAGGCATCTATAGTAGTGTACCCTAAGTCTCGTATAGGCATCGTATAAAAATATACGCCGCACATAGGCTAGACTGGGCGTCTAGAGTGGTCAAAAGTCCATTTTACCCTTGTTTTGCCCTAAGTCTAGCCCTAATTCAGGGGTATAATAATATTTTAAACAACCCTAGACGCCCTGTCTAGCTCTGTACGCGGCGTATATTTTTATATTTATTTTTTTTCTCTTTTTAATATCAATGTATTAATGTTATTGATATTAAAATAAGAAAACAAAAAAATATATATGCCGCGTACATGACTAGACTGGGCATTTAGGGTTGTTTAAAATACTATTATACCCCTGAGTTAGGGTTATGATTGGGGCAAAACAAGGGTAAAATGGTCTTTTGGACCACTCTAGACGCCCAGTCTAGCCCTATGTGCGGCGTATACTTTTATTTTTTTTGTTTTCTCTTTTTAATATTAGTGTTATTGATATTAAAATAATAAAACAAAAAAAAATTATACGCCGCGTACAGGGCTAGACTGGGCGTCTAGGGTTGTTTTAAAAGACTATTATACCCCGAGTTAGGGCTAGACTGGGGCAAAACAGGGGTTTAAACGGTCTTTTGGACCACTCTAGACGCCCAGTCTAGTCCTATATGCGGCTTATATTTTTATTTTCTTTTATTTTCTCTCTTTAATATTAATGTTATTGTATTAAAATAAGAAAACAAAACAAAACACACATCCTAGACGGGTCGTCTAGATCCAGACGACCCGTATAAACAGCAAAATAGTGACCAAAACAGCCCTTTTCCAACAAAAAAACCCAACATCCTAGACGGGTCATCTAGGTCCAGACGGCCGTCTAAACACTAAAATCTATGAGCCTTGCCAGGTACTTGCTGACTCCTCAAAATCAGTGCTATACGAGACGTCTAGACCTAGACGACCCGTCTAGGGCTCAAGGGTTTCCAAATAGGCAGCAGGGGAGTGTGAATAGATTGAGCCTTACAACAAAATTAGAAATAAAAGACAAAAATATTATTAAACAATAATATTTCTAAAATATTTCTAAAATGTATTAGAATATATGCAAACATTATATAGTTTTGGTTTTAATTTAAACAAGCTAAACGGGCGAGCCAACGAACCACGAATCGAACATACCTTGGTTCGGGC
>CAMTDV010000762.1:32500-38554 GCA_947069175.1 Scalesia atractyloides | reverse complement strand
AATCAAAATTTGGGAAAAAAACCAATAAAAATTTTGCAAAAAATATGGGGGTTTACGCCGCTGGTACTTCCTATATATAAGTATTCTTGTCAAATGATCGGAGGCATTATCAGGCGGTTATGAGAGGTTCCATGTATAGGCTGTTTGTGTGATTGTTGTTTAGATTAAGTTTATCATTTTCAGTACATGCAATACGATCGGCTCCGTTTGATTGAGCCTTGATCGCACAGACATTTTCATTTTCAGTACATGCAATACGATCGGCTCCGTTTGATTGAGCCTTGATCGCACAGACATTTTCATTATCAATATTTGTGGTTGTTGTGTTTGTAGTAGAGTCACATAGAACTAATCATAACTTGTGGATAAAACCAATGAAAATTTGACAAGAATATGGTGGATACGACGCTGGTACTTCCTATATATAAGTATTCTTGTCAAATGATCGGAGGCATTATCAGGCGGTTATAGAGAGGTTCCATGTATAGGCTGTTTGTTTGATTGTTGTTTAGATTAAGTTTATTATTTTCAGTACATGCAATACGATCGGCTCCGTTTGATTGAGCCTTGATCGCACAGACATTTTCATTTTCAATACATGCAATACGATCGGCTCCGTTTGATTGAGCCTTGATCGCACAGACATTTTTCATTTTCAGTATTTTTGTGTTTGTTGTATTGGTTGTAGAGTCACATAGGACTAATCATAATTCACTGATAAAACCAATGAAAATTTGACGAGAATATGGTGGATACGCCTCTGGTACTTCCTATATATAAGTATTCTTGTCAAAGGATCAGAGACATTGTCAGACGGTTATGAGAAATTCTATGTAGGATTTAGTAGTTTCTTGGTAACTAATCATAATTTGCGGATAAAACCAATGAAAATTTGACAAGAATATGGTGGATACGCCGCTGGTACTTCCTATATATAAGTATTCTTGCCAAAGGATCAGAGGCATTATCAGGCGGTTATGAGAAGTTCCATGTAGGATTTTGTATTGTCTTGATTGAAATTTGTGTTACATTTATATCATCTCGCTATTTAAAGAAATTGGATTGTGATCCATTTCTACATAAACTAACCTCTCCATCATAACAAACGAGAGAGGAACTGTCACCATTCAAACATATATGCTAGCAGAATGTGGATTCAAATATTAACTGTTGTGTTTATTTATGTTCTATAGTCATAGAACCAATCATAACTTACTGATAAAACCAATGAGAATTTGACAAGAATATGGTGGATACGCCGCTGGTACTTCCTATATATAAGTATTCTTGTCAAAGGATCAGAGGTATAGTTAGATGGTTATGAGAAGTTCCATGTAGGTTGTAGTATTAGAAGTTTTGCCTTAGGATATAACCATATCCTTCCAAACATATCCAAACTCTTATGCATGATATCATATTTAGCGAATCAATTCTGCTTATCAATACTTTTACATTAGGCAACAAAAAGCGATTCCTGTAATAGGGTACTTAACCCTTACAAGGGACGTTACCGCCTCAAACAAAAACTTAAACCCTTACTTTTTCTAAGCATGTAACTGTCAAACTAAACACCATCATTATTTTAGTCAAATATATCACTATTTAAATTTCGGGACGAAATTTCTAAAAAGCAGGGGATACTGTAACATCCGTCAAAAACGGATTTACCAAACCCGCTCCGTTTATTAACCGAACAATCAGTTAAAAATTTCGTTGCGAATTTAATGCCCAAAATAATTTTAAACGATACATAATTAATTATTATATGGGAATATATAATTAGTTTTTGAAAAACTGTTAAAAATAAGAAAATAAAAATGATTTGGCACTGCCGGGTTTCGAACCCGGGTCAGTCAGCCGGGTCAAACGACTTAACACTCAACTCTCCAACCACTGCGCCACTGATGATTCTTGTTAATTATTAGAATCAATTAATTCATAACATCTTTTTCGAATTTAAAACTGGCGCCAAATTTCAGTCGTCGGAAATCCCGGCGATCTCGCGAGATTGGACGGTTTCTTTCATTCTTAACGTAAACTTTAAACACACATCGGTTATAACCGACGCCTGAGTCCGCGACACAAACTATAACCGCCGGAAAACGTAATGACTTTGAATCAAGTCGGAAATTGGACCAAGTTCATCGATAACCTGCCCTATAAATACCCCCTCGAACCTCTGCAAACTTTTTCGCTCAAAACCGCACCCTTTCTCGGCGAAAACTCACTCGCCGGAAATCTTCTGCTCATCGCCGGAAAACCGAACCCTCCACTTCTGAGCCTTACTAAACCCCCTGAGCTTATACCGAAGTCACCCACATCCTTTTCAAGCTTTCTGAAGACTCGCTGCTGCAAGACACACGACGCCGGAACCTGTTGCTGTCGCTGGAGTTCTGCCGGAAAAACAGAGGAGTCCAGTCGGTATACCTTACTCCTAATTTCCCTTTCTTTAATTCATATCTCATCTTTAATTAACCTCAAAACACTAAAGAACACGATTAAAACATCGAACCAGTCGGATTTCCGATTCTGGTTAAAATCTAACGAAGAAGACGAAGTTGCGGTAACATATAAGTTTAATTAAAATCAAGATATAACTCGGGCTAGACACACAGTCCAGCGGTGGACTGTGTGCACATTAAACACACTAACGTCTCGAGTTCGAATCTTGTCCCACGCATGCTGCCTTAATAAAAATGTCTTTTTTTGTTAACCGAACCGGAGTCACGCTGTATATGTTAAGTATAATAATAACCAGAATAATAACCAAGATAGACACACAGTCTAGCGGTGGACTGTGTGTATGTTTAAATCACAGGTCACGAGTTCGAGTCCGGGCTACCGCACCGGCCCGGATAATTATTAAACTTTTTATTTAAGACAGAAATGGAAATGTTCAGTTTGTATTTAAGTATAATAAAAATCGGTTTATATAACAACTTAAACACATAGTCCAGCGGTGGACTGTGTGTTAATTCAACCCACAGGTCCCGGGTTCGAGACCTGTGGAGCGCACCGGTCCGATTCATTAAAATCGTTTTTAAAAATAAAGGATTTTCTGTTTAATCTAATTAATATATAAATATAATTAAAAACAGAAATATTTCGGGTTAGACAAGTAGCTCAGTTGGTAGAGCTGCGTGCACGCGTACGGGAGGTCTCGGGTTCGAGCCTCACTCAGCGCACACTTACTCGTATACGAACCGGTCAAACAGTCAAGGTCAACGGTCAACGGTCAAAAAAAGTCAATTTTTTTATTATTTTTGTTTATTTATTTTAATTAAAAATCAATTAAAAATACTTAAAAAATAACATTTTTAAGGTTAGAAAATAGTCTTGAACTCACAAAAATACACCCAACAATCCTACTAAAATGGATCAATAAAATCCGTTTACTTACCGAACCATAATGCTATTTATCTAGGTTAATTTCACTCGTGGTTAAAACCACTTCGCGTGCATTCAACATCATCAACCGAACGCACCCACTGTGAGTGAATCTTACAACTCCCCCTTTTTAATTACACGTTTTGGGGTGTGTCATGTGTCACAAAATAATTAACTCGTTTATTTAAACTTGTGCCATACCATGTCGTGATCTAAACTTAGATTGTTTATATTGTTGTGATTTATGTATTTCATTTTGTTAACTTATATGAAATTCATTCATTAAGCCCATCAGTTCCTCGTGGGAGACGAGTGAACAACGCGTGCCTCAAAACCAATCCATTATTGTTCATGTGTGTATCATTGAGTTTATATTGTTTGTAGTTATGTCTTTCATATTATCATGTTTATGCAATTCATTCATTAGGCCCATCAGTTCCTCGTGAGAGACGAGTTGAGGAACGCGTGCCTCTAAACGATCCTTTATTGTTCATGTGTGTATTGTTTAATATTAAATTGATTTATGAATAAGTTTACATCTATTTTTACTCATGTGTGGTTGTGCACTTTATTTCATAATCAATTAAATAAACTTGTTCAAATGTTTTCCATATGATTCACTCGCCAACTTTTGTTGATCCAAAAACCCTTTTACACATGATACAGGTGAACAGGATGAAGCAAGGAAAACATAGGAAATGCCTTAGAAGAAAACAATGAAGCCTAGATTGATATTTAGGACATGTTGTAATATTGATTGTAATTCTCCATTAATGTGTATTAATGAATATGAAACGTATAATAAATGTCATGAGCTTTGATGATAACCCAATCATGCCCCGGTCATCTTTTCCGCTGCGGGTCGGGGTGTGACAGACAGGGTACAGAGATCTAAAGTTTTTATTTTTAGATACTTTTTCAAACCTATTGCCGATACTAAGTAGCAGCCAAAAATTTGTATCCATTTTTCATGATATTAATAAGATATATCATGGCGAATTCTTCAGAAAAAATTCTGTCTTCCACAATGGAATCTGATAAGTGAAATTTCGAGTAAGTGTTTCCATAATCTTCTTCTGTCTGAAGAAATGATTCATCGAAATAATGAGTCACCATTGATATCGACACATCTGACAAATGTTCGGGAGTTCCTCTATGCAATCCTTTTCCTTCTTCTTGTTGCTGCATATCTTGTTTGTACACATCTTCTCTTTGTTTTCGGGGCCTCTAGTGAGTTACAGGAAGAGTTTGAAAAGGTCAAATCTTTGATGATTCCATCATCTATGATTGAGTTGCAAAAATTTCTGGATAGGTATCCTACATCTGAACCGAATTCTTCTGGTTAAAGAATCTCTTTCTAGTTGCTCTGAAACAATTAGGAGATTCTCTAGGTGGCAACATGCTATTGGGTGGTTGTCCCGCTTATGGGGTAAAATCAATACGCTCTAAGAAGAAATATTTGAATATCAATCTCATCGATATCATCGATATCATAAGTATCATACGAAATCCCATCAATCGAATCACTTTTTCGAGAAATACGAGACATCTAAGTCATACAAGTAAAGAGATCTATTCATTGATAAGAAAAAGAAAAAACGTGAACAGAGACTGGATTGATGATAAAATAGAATCCTGGGTTGCAAACAGTGATTCGTTGATGATGAAAAAAGAGAATTCTCGGTTCAGTTCTCCACCTTAACGACAGAAAAAAGGATTGATCAAATTTTATTGAGTCTGACTCATAGTGATCATTTATCAAAGAATGACTCTGGTTATCAAATGATTGAACAACCGGGAGCAATTTACTTATGAGACTTAGTTGACATTCGTAAAAAGTATCTAATGAATTATGAGTTCAATACATCCTCTTTAGCAGAAAGACGGATATTCCTTGCTCATTATCAGACAATCACTTATTCACAAACTTCGTGTGGGGCTAATAGTTTTCATTTCCCATCTCATAGAAAACCCTTTTCGCTCCGCTTGGCCTTATCTATCTCTAGGAGTATTTTAGTGATAGGTTCTATAGGAACTGGACGATCTTATTTGGTCAAATACCTAGCGAAAAACTCCTATCTTCCTTTCATTACGGTATTTTTGAACAAGTTCCTGGATAACAAGTCTCAAGGTTTTGATGATATCAAAATTGACGATCTTGATGCTAGTGACGATATCCTTGATATGGAGTTAGAACTGCTAACTAGCATGAATGAGCTAACTATGAATATGATGCCTGAAGATGAAGACCGACTTTATATCACCCTTCAATTCGAATTAGCAAAAGTAATGTCTCCTTGCATAATATGGATTCCAAACATTCATGATCTGGATGTGAATGAGTCAAATTACTTCTCCCTAGGTCTATTAGTGAACCTTCTCTCCAGGGATTATGAAATTAGAAATATTCTTGTATTTGCTTTGACCCATATTCCCCAAAAAGTGGATCCTGCTCTAATAGCTCCGAATAAATTAAATACGTGCATTAAGATACGAAGGTTTCTTATTCCACAACAACGAAAGCACTTTTTCACTCTTTCATATACTAGGGGATTTCACTTGGAAAAGAAAATGTTCCATACTAATGGATTCGGGTCCATAACCATGGGTTCCAATGCACGAGATCTTGTACCACTTACCAACGAGGCCCTATCGATTAGTATTACA
>CAMTDV010000762.1:0-15000 GCA_947069175.1 Scalesia atractyloides | reverse complement strand
GAAGAAATTGTTTTCTTCTTCAATCATAAATGAAACTTGGATAGAAAATTGCACAGAAACAATTGAACTAAATAAAATTCATGATATCCTTCTTCCCTATCCTAATTCTCCAGAAAATGAACTATAAATCGAAAGATAAGAAAAAAAACTAAAATTGACTCAAATAATGGGTTTGGGTTAAAGTTTTCATTGAACGAAATTCTAACTAACCCTAAACGTGAAAAAAGATATATTGGAATAAACGAAATAGGTAAAAAACCCCCTGGATGGTCATACAAATTAATCAACGAGTTGGAACACTATTTAAAAAACGACGAAAAGAACAAGGCATAATGCAAGGACTGGATCACCAGCTTCGAACAAGAAGATTTAAACATATAGCTTTTTTAACACGTTCTGAACGAAGTTTTAAGAAGTGTCATTTCAAGAATTATAATCTTTATAAAAAATTTAATAGAGATTCGGGTTTTATAAGTTATTTGGAAGAACCGGATTTTCGTCGAGCCGTAATCAAAGACTCTATGCGTGTTCAAAGGCGTAAAATGGTTATTTGAGGACCGTCTCAAGGAAATCCCCATTCCCCCTTTTTTGGAATAAAATGGAAGATTTTCCTTTTCCTATATCCGACCTAATGAAACTTTTTTCTAAATTAGAGATTGGTTAGGTAAAAGGCCAGAATTCAAAATTTTAGATCAACAATTCCAAATATAAAAAAACAACCAGGAGGACGTAATAGAATTCTGGGAGAACATTCCATATGCACAAAAATCAAGAAGTGTTCTGTTACTAGCTCAATCAATTTTTAGAAGATATATTAAATACCCTTATAAATAGCTAAGAATATTGGTCGTACTTTATTACGACAATCTCCGGAATGGAATGAGGATTTCCAAGATTGGAATAGAGAAATTTATCTAAAGTGCAACTATAACGGTCTTCAATTCTCCAAAAGGGAATTTCCTAAAAATTGGTTAATCGAAGGTTTTCAGATAAAAATCCTATATCCTTTTCATTTGAAACCTTGGCACAGATCTAAGCTACGACTCTCTGATAGAGATCGAAAGCAACAAGATGATTTTGATTCTTGTTTTTTTAACAATTTTGGGAATGGAAACGGAATATCCTTTTGGTCCTCCGCGAAAAACACCTTCCTTTTTTGAACCCATTTTTAAAGATATAGACTATAAAGTCGAAATCAGAAAATTCAATTTTAGAATTCGAAGAGCTTTAAAAAAATTAAAAAAAAAAGAAGCAAAAGTCTTTTTCTTTGTAAAACAAATAGTAAAAGAACTTTTAAAAGGAAAGAAAATTCCATTATTTATACGGAGAGAAATATATGAATCAAATGAAACTGAAAGAGAAAAGGATTCTATAATCAGCAATAAGATAATTCATGAATCACTTAGTCAAAATCGATCTAAAGGTTTGACAAATTATTCACAGACAGAAGAAGAAATGAAACATAGAATTGATAGAAGAAACACAATCAGAAATCAAACAGAATAATGAAAAATATAAAAAATCAGTAACGCTGAAAAATAAATAAATGAAAAGAATAATGGAGAAACATCCCCAAAAATTTGGAAAATATTAAAAAGAAATAATATTGAATTAATAGTTAAAATTTTCGTTGAAAAAATATACATAGATATCTTTCTATGTATCATTAATATGCGCAAAATCGCTCTACAACATTCTATGGAATCAACAAAAAAAATTATTGAAAAATACATTGACAATAACGAAACAAATAAAGAAAAGATTAATAAAACAAAACAAAATCAAATTGACTTTATTTCGACTAGAACTATAAAAAAGGCTTTTGATAATCTCAGAAATAGTAAGCGGAAGTCAAATATTTTTTTTGAGTTATCTTACTTGTCACAAAAATATGTATTTTTAAAATTATCACAAACCCACCCAGGTTACTAACTTCAATAAGTTAAGATCCATTCTTCAGTACAATGGACCGTCTTTTTTTCTTAAGAATGAAATAAAGGATTTTTTTTGGAAGACAAGGAATCTTTGATTCCGAAGTAAGACATAAGAAACTTCCAAATTATGGAATGAATCCATGGAAAAACTGGTTAAGAGGTCATTATCAATACGATTTATCTCAGATTACATGGTCTAGGTTAGTCCCACAAAAATGGCGAAATGGAAAAAATCAATGCCAGCTGTCTCAAAATAAGGATCTAAATAACTGGTATTCTATGAAAAAGACCAATTATTTGATTACAAAAAAAAAACAAAATTTGAAAGTCTATTTATTACCAAATAAAGAAGATAATTTTCAAAAAAACTATAGATATGATCGTTCATCATATAAAAATATTCCTATCAAGAATTATCTAGGAAAAAGTGATATTATATATATGGAAAAAAATACGGATAGAAAATATTTGGGTTGGAAATTGAATACAAATATTCAGGTTGAATCTAATAAGGACCAAATCCAAATAAGGGATAAAATTCCGAATAATGGTCTTTTTATCTTCCGATTGATTCAAATTCGGAAATCAATTACAAAAAGGTCTTTTTTGATTGGATGGGAATGTCTTTTGATTGGATGGGAATGAATGAAAAAATCTTAATCTTAAATCGCCCCATATCAAATCCGAAATTTTTTTTATTTCCAGAGTTTTTGATACTTTATCATAATTATAAAGAGAAACCTTGGTTTATCCCAAGCAACTTACTTCTTTTTAATTTGAATATCAATCCAAATTTTAGTGAAAATCAAAATATCAAGGGAAAGCACGAAGAGGATGAGGATTTTTTCAATTTTAGTCCATCCAATTCAAAAAAATATTTTGAATTAAAGAATCAAAACACTATTGAAGAATCCTTTTTAGAATCGATCGAAAAACTACAAATATTACTCAAAGGAGATTTTCCTTTGCAATTAAGATGGACTGGACGTTTGAATCAATTGAATCAAAAAATGATGAATAATATCCAGATATATGGTCTCCTGGTTAGCCTAATAAATGTAAGAAAAATTTCTATATCCTATATTCAAAGGAAAGAAATGAATTTGGATATAATGAGGAGACGTTTAAATCTTACACAATTAACAAAAAAGGGAATATTAATTATGGAACCCGCCCGTCTATCTGTAAAAAATGACGGACAATTTTTTATGTATCAAATCATAGGTATTTCGTTGGTTCATAAAAGTAAGCACCAAAGTAATCAAAGATACGGAAACCCCCAAAATGTTGCTAAGAATCATTTTGATGAATCCATTCCAAGACGTAAAGCTCTAAATAGAGACAAAAATAATTCTGATTTGCTTGTTCCTGAAAAAGATTTATCGTTTAGACGTCGTAGAGAATTGAGAATTCTAATTTCCTTCAATTTAAAGAATAAAAATAATGTGCATAGAAAGAAATTCTTTTGCAAGGAGAACAAGATAAAAAACTGGAGTCAAGTTTTGGATGAAAGTGAAAATTTTGACAGAAAAAAAAATGAATTAATTAAATTAAAGTTCTTTTTTTGCCTAATTATTGATTAGAGGATTTAGCTTGTATGAATCGCTATTGGTATGACACCAATAATGGGAGCCGCTTTAGCATGTTAAGGATGTATATGTATCCCTAATTTCAATTTTTAAGTTTCCTATATATTCTATTGTTCTATCAATCATATTTTTCATTTTTTCCGCTGTCCGTGATCTGTAATATCCATGTTATATGCAAGTAACCCGATGCACACATGTACTGTCTTACATCCCAGTTTAGGATAAAAAATAAGGAAATAGCGTATCAATTAAAGCTATAAATTAATCAGCAAAATCTTTGTACTAAACTATTTGCTATCGTCTTTTTGTATCACTATCCAAATGAACTCAAAAATCGGATTAATTAATGTTAATTGATAAAACGAATATAAATAAACTATGATTATTGTGTATACTACCTTAAAATTTCTGACATTATTATTACTGATCAATAAAATCAATATCTGTAAAAAGGGGAGTGTCAATTTTTTGATGGTAAAAAATTCATTTATTTCCATTATTTTGAAAGAACAAGAAGAAAACAAAGAAAACAGAGGATCTGTTGAATTTCAAGTAGTAAGTTTCACCAATAAGATACGGAGACTTACTTCACATTTGGAATTGCACAAAAAAGACTATTTATCTCAGAGAGGTCTGCGGAAAATTCTGGGAAAACGTCAACGGTTGCTGGCTTATTTGTCAAAAAAAAATAGAGTGCGTTATAAAGAATTAATAGGGTAGTTGGATATTCGAGAAAGAAAAACTCGTTAATTTGAAGAGTTAGTTTGAATGATTCGCTTAAAGTTTGATGAACTTCTTTTCGCTTTCAGCAATTTATGCAAGAATGAATCGGGAAAAACCTATGACTGTACCATCTACAAGAAAAGACCTCATGATAATCAATATGGGACCTCACCACCCATCAATGCATGGTGTTCTTCGACTCATTGTTACTTTAGATGGTGAAGATGTTATTGACTGTGAACCAATATTGGGTTATTTACACAGAGGTATGGAAAAAATTACGGAAAATCGAACAATTATACAATATTTGCCTTATGTAACACGTTGGGATTATTTAGCTACTATGTTCATAGAAGCAATAACTGTAAATGCGCCAGAGCAATTAGGCAATATTCAAGTCCCTAAAAGGGCCAGTTATATCAGAGTCATTATGTTGGAGTTAAGTCGTATAGCTTCGCATTTGTTATGGCTTGGTCCTTTTATGGCAGATATTGGGGCGCAGACTCCTTTCTTCTATATTTTTCGAGAAAGAGAATTAATATATGACCTATTCGAAGCTGCCACCGGTATGCGGATGATGCACAATTTTTTTCGTATTAGTGGAGTCGCTGCTGATTTACCTCATGGCTGGATAGATAAATGTTTAGATTTTTACGATTATTTTTAACAGGAATTGCTGAATATCAAAAGCTTATTACACGGAATCCTGTTTTTTTAGAACGAGTTGAAGGAGTAGGCATTATTGGTGGAGAGGAAGCAATAAATTGGGGTTTGTCGGGACCAATGCTACGAGCTTCCGGAATAGAATGGGATCTTCGTAAAGTTGATCGTTATGAGTGTTCTGTTGAATTTGATTGGGAAGTCCAATGGCAAAAAGAGGGGGATTCATTAGCTTGTTATTTAGTACGAATCAGCGAAATGACAGAATCCGTAAAAATTATTCAACAGGCCCTAGAAGGAATTCCGGGAGGGCCGTATGAAAATTTAGAAATCCGCCGCTTTGATAGAGTAAAAGATACTGTATGGAATGAGTTTGACTATCGATTCATTAGTAAAAAACCTTCTCCGACTTTTGAATTGTCGAAGCAAGAACTTTATGCGAGAGTCGAAGCACCAAAGGGAGAATTGGGATTTTTTTTGATAGGAGATAAGGGTGTTTTTCCTTGGCGATATAAAATTAGGCCACCGGGATTTATTAATTTGCAAATTCTTCCTCAGTTAGTTAAAAGAATGAAATTGGCTGATATTATGACGATACTAGGTAGTATAGATATCATTATGGGAGAAGTTGATCGTTAAAATGATAATTGATACAACAGAAGTGCAAGCTATCAATCTTTTCCTAGATTGGAATCCTTAAAAGAGGTATATGGGATCATATGGGCGCTTATCCCTATTTTTACTCCAATATTAGGAATTACAATAGCTGTACTAGTCATTGTTTGGTTAGAAAGAGAAATATCTGCGGGTATACAACAACGTATCGGTCCTGAATACGCAGGACCTTTGGGAATTCTTCAAGCTCTAGCAGATGGTACCAAATTACTTTTCAAAGAGAATCTTCTTCCATCTAGAGGAGATACTCGTTTATTTAGTATTGGACCATCTATAGCAGTCATATCAATTTTATTAAGTTATTTAGTGATTCCTTTTGGTTATCGCCTTGTTCTAGCCGATCTCAGTATTGGTGTTTTTTTATGGATTGCTATTTCAAGTATTGCTCCTGTTGGCCTTCTTATGTTAGGATATGGCTCAAATAATAAATATTATATGGCTCAAATAATAAATATTCTTTTTTAGGTGGTCTACGAGCTGCTGCTCAATCAATTAGTTATGAAATACCATTAACTCTATGTGTGTTATAAATATCTCTACGTGTGATTCGTTAAGACATAAAATTCCCGCTACTTCTTTTCTTTCTAGGAAGGAAGTGTCATGAGTTGAATATAGATTTTCGTTTTTTATTCATTACATTATTCGGGGGTTGATGAAAGAAACCGGATAGTTATATGAGTGAAAGAAACGGCTTAGAAATTTGCAGTAAAAGATTGAATCTCATTTCCTATGTACAAAAGTTAAGAAAAGTAAATATAAGTATTAGAGACTGTTTACCCCAAGATTTCTTGATTAGTCATCATGACTTGAAGCGGGTTCAAAAGATCAACTTTATGAGGTTTTTACTATCTATTACCATATGTATTACCCGAAAGTAGATTGATAAAAACGAGTAGATAGCTAGGAACACTAAGGTACACAAAGGATTTGTAATAGAGATTATGTAAGTGTATTTCTATGTGTATAAAAAGAATTAGGGGCTTTAAATTGGTAGAAATGACCAAGGAGTACTTCCCACGATTCCGATCCAAAGTATACTTCTATTCACGGATTAAATAAATAACTATCAAGAAAGAAGTAATCCTTTAACTTTGTTTAAGGTCCCCTTTTTTAGAAAGGAGAATAGGAACAAAAAAAAAGAAAAATAGAAAAACGGAATGGAATTGCACTAGAAAAAATCTATTTTTTTCTTTCTATATTCTATCTCTATATAGAATTCTTTTCATGATTCGCGAACTAATCCAAATTGGATTTCGTAATTGAAAACGTTAGGTGGAAATATCTACGTTAGGTTGTATTGATATTGTTACAAGAAACATTTTATTCAAGGATTAAGTTATTACTCAACAAAGAAGAATTGAAATGATTAAAAGATAAGATGAATTCAGAAGCACTTTATTATGTATATAGTATAGCAGACAGAATTCCAGTGTCTAATGGGGACCTTACAATGGATTTAATTTTATATCTATCTATCCTACAAACATATCAATAAAAAGAATAATGGACGGGTCCTTAGATTTATTTATGACCTTTGAGGAGCCGTATGAGATGAAAATCCCATGTACGGTTCTGCAATAGGGATGAGAACAGTGATGTTATCATCTACTATAATTATCTAACAGTTCAAGTATAGTTGATATAGATGAAGCACAGTCAAAATATGGTTTTTGGGGATGGAATTTGTGGCGTCAACCTATAGGGTTTCTAGTTTTTCTAATTTCTTCCCTAGCCGAGTGTGAACGATTACCTTTTGATTTACTAGAAGCAGAAGAAGAATTAGTAGCAGGTTATCAAACCGAATATTCCGGTATCAAATTTGGATTATTTTACGTTGCTTCATATTTAAATCTACTAGTTTCTTCATTATTTGTAACAGTTCTTTACTTGGGGGTTGGAATCTTTCTATTCGTACATACCTGTTCCCGAGCTTTTTGATATTACTAAAATGGCTAGAGTCTTTGGAACAATAATTGGTATCTTTATTACATTAGCTAAAACATATTTGTTCTTGTTCATTCCTATCGCAACAAGATGGACTCTACCGCGGTTGAGAATGGATCAAGTATTAAATCTTGGATGTAAATTTCTTTAACCTATTTCTCTAGGTAATCTATTATTAACAACTTCTTCCCAACTTCTTTCACTGTAAAAAAATACGTCTATATTCACGACTTGTCTCAAACAAGAGAAAGAAACAAGTATCTTATTTTTTATAGATATTCACCATATGTTTCCTGTGGTAACTGAGTTCATGAATTATGGCCAACAAACAGTACGAGCTGCAAGGTATATTGGTCAAGGTTTGATGATTACCTTATCACACGCGAATCATTTACCTGTAACTATTCAATACCCTACAAAATTGATCACATCCGAGCGTTTCCGCGGTCGAATCCACTTTGAATTTGATAAATGCATTGCTTGTGAAGTATGTGTTCGTGTATGTCCTATAGATCTACCCGTGGTTGATTGGAAATTGGAAACTGATATTAGAAAGAAACGATTGCTTAATTACAGTATTGATTTCAGAATATGTATATTTTGTGGTAATTGCGTTGAGTATTGTCCAACAAATTGCTTATCAATGACTGAAGAATATGAACTTTCTACTTATGATCGTCACGAATTGAATTATAATCAAATTGCTTTGGGTCAGTTACCAATGTAAATAATTGACGATTACACAATTCGAACAATTTTAAATTGGCCTGAAATAAAAACTTAAGAATTCATTTTGATCTAAAAGAATGAAGGTTTTTGTTTGGTGAATAACTACAATTATATTCATAATTATATTGATTAGGGAGCGAGAATTTTGTTTGAATTTATATTCATATGAAAAATAGATTCATTTTCTATAGTCCATATTGATGATTTAAAAATATATAGACTCAAATTACTCTTTCGAGAGATTAGGCCAATAATTCAATTTTCTTTTAGTCTTTCTGGGATTGGGTCTTATATTAGGGGGTCTGGGAGTAGTATTACTTGCCAATCCCATTTATTCTGCCTTTTCGTTTGGACTGGTTTTTGTTTGTATATCGTTATTCTATATTCTATCGAACTCCCATTTTGTAGCTGCCGCGCAGCTCCTTATTTACGTAGGAGCCATAAATGTTTTAATCATTTTTGCTGTGATGTTCATAAATGGTTCAGAATATTCCAAAGATTTCCATCTTTGGACCATGGGAGATGGAGTAACTTCCGTGGTCTTACAAGTCTTTTTGTTTCACTAATTACTGCTATTTCAGATACGTCATGGTACGAGATTATTTGGACTACAAAAGCAAACCAGATTATAGAGCAAATCTGATAAGTAATAGTCAACAAATCGGGATTCATTTATCAACATTTTTTTTATTCCGTTTGAATTCATTTCAATAATTCTTTTAGTTGCGTTAATCGGCGCAATTGCTGTAGCTCGTCAATATAACTCTTTAGAACTGGAAAACCCTTGTTATGAGCTATCACATGTATTTCCTTTTTTCTATTTGACTTTGTATATAAAATCTAAATTCTTTAGTAGTTCGATCTATTCCCAATATATTCCTTTATTCCATTACTCGTTATATTCTAGTCAATCCGATTGGTTAAATTGTTGTTCATATTGAAATGAATCGAGATTGATAAGGAGTTGGTTAATGATGCTCGAGCATGTACTTGTTTTGAGTGCCTATTTATTTTCTGTCGAGTCTATATGGATTGAGTTACAAGTCAAATATGGTTAGGGCTCTTATTGTCTTGAACTTATATTAAATGCAGTTAATCTCAATTTTGTAACATTTTCTGATTTTTTTGATAGTCGTCAATTAAAAGGAGCCATTTTTTCTATTTTTGTTATAGCTATTGCAGCTGCTGAAGCCGCTATTGGACTCGCTATTGTTTCATCAATTTATCGTAACAGAAAATCACTCGTATAAATCAATCGAATTTATTGAATAAGTAAAATTATCATATAAATTCAAATTTTCATAAATTAATTCAAATTAGCATGTCTGCCAGTAAGATATGATCATGTTATCACAAATATAAGAAATCAAAGTATTTTGGCACTGTCAATCCAGAAATAGAAAAAAAATCGGAGAACTCATCGATTCATCTAGTACTAGTATTAATATAATATATAATTTCTTTCTCAATTTACTAGATTGAAACCTTATCACGTTCAAAAATGGATAGATCCAATGTCGCATTCAGTAAAGATTTATGATACATGTATCGGGTGTACTCAATGTGTCCGAGCCTGTCCTACGGATGTATTAGAAATGATACCTTGGGACGGATGTAAAGCCAAACAAATAGCTTCTGCTCCAAGAACAGAGGATTGTGTCGGTTGTAAGAGATGTGAATCCGCCTGCCCAACAGATTTCTTAGTTTCGAGTTTATTTATGGCATGAAACAACCCGCAGCATGGGTATAGCTTATTAATACATTACAGAAAACTGAGTCCATTTTTTTACCGCCAAAACCTGTGCCCAAAAATATCTTATTTTTGGGCCAAGTTTTTCTGGTCCAAGTGTATCTTGTCTTTACCACGAACAAATTTCCTTGGTTAACAATAATTGTAGTTTTACCAATATTTGCAGGGTCCTTAATTTTCTTTCTTCCCCATAAAGGAAATAGGGTAATTCGGTGGTATACTATATGTATATGCATGTTAGAACTTCTTCTAACAACCTATGCATTCTGTTATCATTTCCAATTGGACGATCCATTAATCCAACTAGTAGAGGACTATAAATGGATCAATTTTTTTGATTTCCGTTGGAAATTAGGAATAGATGGACTGTCTATAGGACCCGTTTTATTAACAGGATTTATCACTACTTTAGCTACTTTAGCGGCCTGGCCCATTACTCGGGATTCTCGATTATTCCATTTCTTGATGTTAGCAATGTACAGTGGTCAAATAGGATCATTTTCTTCTCGGGACCTTTTACTGTTTTTCATCATGTGGGAACTAGAATTAATTCCAGTTTATCTACTTCTATCCATGTGGGGAGGAAAGAAACGTCTCTACTCAGCCACAAAATTTATTTTGTACACGGCGGGGGGTTCCATTTTTCTCTTAATGGGAGTTCTGGGTGTCGGTTTATATGGTTCGAATGAACCAACATTAAATTTTGAAACATCAGTTAATCAGTCGTATCCTGTGGCTTT
Source organism: Scalesia atractyloides (assembly GCA_947069175.1). Taxonomy (NCBI): domain Eukaryota; kingdom Viridiplantae; phylum Streptophyta; class Magnoliopsida; order Asterales; family Asteraceae; genus Scalesia; species Scalesia atractyloides. The sequence goes on along the minus strand of CAMTDV010000762.1, from coordinate 4,256 downwards.
GGAAATCATATTCTATATTGGATTTTTAATTGCTTTGCTGTCAAATTGCCGATTCTACCCCTACATACATGGTTACCAGATACCCACGGAGAGGCGCATTTAGTACTTGTATGCTTCTAGCCGGAATTTTATTAAAAATGGGAGCGTATGGATTGATTCGAATTAATATGGAATTATTACCACATGCTGATTCTATATTTTCTCCTTGGTTGATGGTAGTAGGCACAATACAAATAATCTATGCAGCTTCAACATCTCCCGGCCAACGTAATTTAAAAAAAAGAATAGCCTATTCCTCCGTATCTCATATGGGTTTCATACTTATAGGAATTGCTTCGATAACCGATACGGGACTCAATGGAGCTATTTTACAAATAATCTCTCATGGCTTTATTGGTGCTGCACTTTTTTTCTTGGCGGGAACGAGCTATGATAGAATACGTCTTGTTTATCTCGATGAAATGGGTGGAGTAGCTATCCCCATGCCAAAAATCTTTACAATGTTCAGTAGCTTTTCCATGGCTTCCCTTGCATTACCGGGTATGAGTGGTTTTGTTGCAGAAGTACTAGTATTTTTAGGAATAATTACCAGCCAAAAATATCTTTTAATGCCCAAAATTGCCATCACTTTTGTAATGGCAATTGGAATGATATTAACACCTATTTATTTATTATCTATGTCACGCCAGATATTCTATGGATACAATTATTAATACTCCAAACTCTTATGTTTTTTGATTCTGGACCGCGCGAGTTATTTGTTTCCATCTCCATTTTTATACCTGTAATAGGTATTGGTATGTACCCGATTTTGTTCTTTCACTATCAGTTGACAAGGTTGAAGGTATTCTATCTAATTATTTTTATAGATAGTTTTCTAAAAAAAAACTCCTATTATTTTTAGAGTTGGTTGGCTAATGAAAAAAAAGAAGTATTTTTATTCTCTTAAATTAAATTTTAAATAAAGTCAAAACAAACTATGAATTTAAAATTTTACCCAATGTACTTGGTCTTTGCGAGAACCGCGTGAATCACTATACTACTTGATTCACACGGTTCTCGCCGGTTGAGACAAGATGTTTTATATACACCGTATTGCATTCTGTTTGTATTTTTAAAAACTTTTCTTGAATTTAACTATAGGTTAACGTAAATGAACCATAACTATGTAGCCCTATTCCTAATAGATTGACCCCAAAATAGCATATCCAAATTATAAGAAAGCCTAGAGTCGCCACAATTGCGGAATTTGATCCTTGCAAATTTTTATTTGTTCGAGTATGCAAATAAATTGCGAATACGATCCAAGTAATAAAGGCCCAAGTTTCCTTTGGATCCCAACTCCAATATGATCCCCACGCTTCATTAGCCCATACTGCTCCTGAAAGAATACCTATGGTTAAAAAGATAAATCCTAGGCTAATCACACGATAACTCCAATAATCCAATTGTTGAATAAATTGGGCCTTGTAATAATTCTTATCAGAAAAAAAATAAGTTTTTTGAAAAATATTGTTTCTTTCATTCTTGTATTGGATTTCACCAAATGAAAACGACTCATTTAATTTTAATAAATTATTACTTTTAGAACTATAAAAAATCTTTCTAAATGTAATGACTAGAAGTGCTACTGATAATAATGATCCACAAAGAAGAGCCGCATAGCTCAATATCATCATACTTACGTGCATTATTAACCATTCCGATTGTAGAGCAGGTACTAATATTGTGGGTTTGTGTATTTCATTTAAAAGACCCGAAGTAGCAAAGCCTTGGGTAAAAATAGTAATTGAGGCAGTTATTGTGGTTAAATCTTTTTTTCTTATTTTGAAATAAGGCACTATATGAATAAGGGAAAACTCCATGAAAGAAAAATTAATGATTCATATAAATCACTTAGCGGGAAATGGCCTGAATAAATCCAACGAGTGGTTAATAATCCTGTTAGACATAAAAAAGTAGCTATCATCCCCTTTTCTGACGAATCATATGGTTTTATGATTTCATTGCCCAATAAGGTTATCAAATGAAGTGTAATTACAATTGAAACAATAGAAAAAGAAATATGAGTTAATATATGCTCTAAAGTTGAAAATATCATAAAAATGAAAAAAGGGGAGGGAATCCCCTATATTAATATTAATTAAGAAATAGAAATGGGGAATTTAATTTATTTTTATTATAGGATCTATTGGATCTCTTTTAGAAGATGGCATGCCGCCACTCGGACTCGAACCGAGATGCTCTAGCACTGCTTCCTAAGAGCAGCGTGTCTACCGATTTCACCATAGCGGCTTGCTCGAACTCATAATACCCTATTTATATTCAATCGTCGAGATTGAACAAGTCAATTCAATCAAATAAGTTTTTTTAGTAAAGATTCAAATTGATAAAAAAATGAGTTCAAAAGTCAATTTGAAGGTTCATTAGTTTCATTTTTGACTTTTATTGTCATTCTTTCTGGTTTATCTGATTTTATCAATTTGAAACAAAAAATAAATTTGATCAATTAATTTAAAATATGTCAATTTTGGATTATTCCAAATTAACACATTTTTTGTACATAACATTGCAACAATTAAGTTCTTTTATTGATATTGATTGGGCTGAAAATTGGAGATATATAGAAAACTCATTCCATATAGTAAATAAATTAAGAAGTCAGAAAGTTATCCAAAAATTTTTAACATGGAATCAATTAGTTTAAACACTTCATTAATTTGAACTAAAAATCTTATATCTGGCCTTCCCGAAAAACGTAAGAATTTGTCATTATTGTAAAGGTCGATGGGGAAAAGAAGACTCCCCACCACCAAAATTTGAGTGAAAATATACTAAAAATAAAATCAATAAAAAATTTTGTATTTTTTCTTTCTTCTTTTTTTTTAGAATTCAGAAAACAGAAGAATTCTTTTATAAAATTCAAATTAAGGGTCTATTTCATATTGAGTTCATATTGATTAGAATAGGTACTGCCAATTATTCATTTTATATTCACTTTGATATTAACAAATTAACGAGCCGATTTTTTGATCTGATTATTCCGATATTTTAGGACTTATTTGTTTGTCGTACAAAAAAACTTTTTGAACTCCCGGTAGAAAGAGATTTCCCTAATGACAAAGCTTTTAACGCCGCCCCATATCCTTTCCTTTTCCAAATATTTTTACGAATACGCTTTTTTGATATCGAAGTACGTTTTTTTGGAACTGCCATTTAAAAGTTACTCATTGTTATAGTTGGATGTGAAAGACATCTATTGTTCAAAACGAATTCTTATTTCTTATTCATTATATTTTTTTTATATAAATAAGATTCTCTTCATAAAAAAGAAATATAGATATGTCAAATATCCGTTAAAATTGGATCAAAAATTACTCGAAATCAAAATAATTTTGTTTTGGAACTTTTAGTTCTCGTTGTTTATCTCTCAAAGTTCTATCTTTAGAATCTGCTAAATCAAACTTAATAAAAAAATAAATAACCTAAAAACCTTTATTTTCCTTATTCTATACTTTATTTACATGTAATAAAATACCTCAAAGGATTGTAAACTTTTGCCTAATAAATGGAGTCTTTTTTTAGTCAAACTTGATAAAAATTTTAGATCTAAAATCTTCTAAACTTTACTAATAAATTGTTTTGATTGAAATAGAAAACAATCAATCCCATAATGAATTAGTTAATGAGTTTAAATAAACTAACGAAAATCAAGAGGTTTTTTCATTAGACCGATGCCCTTAGTTAATCCTATAATTCATATCAGGATAAAGTATTCTTTTTAGCCTAAATTTTTATCCTTGCTATATTTTCATTTTCCTATTATAAGTATTCGTTTTTATATGTCACTTAGTAATATCATTTGACCAACTGTAACTTCTTGTTTTGAATATTTGAACGATTTTGAAAAGACTCAGAATAAATACTAATATAAAATGATTCAATAAGTTAGTGCATATCTTGATTTTTTATTGACTTTTTTCGAAAGAGGTAAGATCCGGTGAATCGAAAACAATTAATTAAGAATAAAAAACTTTTTTTATGGAACAGACATATCAATATGCGTGGATAATACCTTTTCTTCCACTTCCAGTTCCTATGTTAATAGGGTTGGGACTTCTTCTTTTTCCGACGGCAACAAAAAGTCTTCGTCGTATGTGGGCTTTTCAGAGCGTTTTATTGTTAAGTATAGTCATGATTTTTTCTCTGAATCTGTCTATTCAGCAAATAAATAGCAGTTCTGTCTATCAATATGT
>CAMTDV010000761.1:0-13077 GCA_947069175.1 Scalesia atractyloides | reverse complement strand
CTAAACTCGTGCGCATTCAACATCTTCAAACAAACGCACCCAATGTGAGTGAATCTCTACCAATTCCCCGTTTTAATCACATTTTGGGGTGTATCATGTGTCGCTATTATTTATTTAAATTAAACACTTGTGCATCCATCATATTCATGATCAAATGTGTTGCCAATATATATTAATTGTTTGTGTGGTAAATGTTTAGATTAAAGTTATCATTTTCAGTACATACATTATCATAGGCCGCCGCTCCCCATTACCTATGAGCGTGAGCCGTTCCCCATTACCTATGAGCGTGAACGAGGCGTTGCCAACATACGATCGGCTCCGTTTGATTGAGCCTTGATCGCACATACATTACATCATAGGCCGTCTGCTCCCCATTACCTATGAGCGTGAGCCGTTCCCCATTACCTATGAGCGTGAACGAGACGTTGCCAATATATACATTGTCATTCATATCATATACTCATGCAAGGTGTTTGTGATTGTTTATTTACGTATGTTTGTTCATATATGATTATTGCACAATTTTTCTATATTAATTATAACAAGGAATCAATAATAAACGTTTTTAACAAAGTTCACTCGCCAACTTTTGTTGACCCAAAACTCCCCATTTTTACACATGATACAGGTGATCAAGTTGAAGCAAGAAACATATAGGGCGGCCTAGAAGAATAAACCAGATTAGAATTTGGATTGTTTTAGTTAATTTTCTTTTCCTTGTATTGTATGAATTTGACTTGAAACTTTGAGATGTAATTTGATTTTAATAAATATGAAACATATTAGTAAACATCATGAGCTTTGGTGATAACCCAATTATGTCTCGACCCTTATTCCGCTGCGGGTCGGGGTGTGACAGATATTAACATGTATGCCCGTTAAGGTTTTAAAATAAGTTACGCCTCGAAAGGGCGTTTTGGTCACTTTACGCTTTATAAAAGAGGTTTGCGAGTAAACTAATGTTATGGTCATGAACATTCTGTAAAAATATGTCTTTCGTGATGTTATATCAATAGAATATCAAATATATGTGCAGTTGATAGTTTTAAACCAAATTATGTCCCGTAAGAGCATTTTGGTCATTTCACACATAGTTTTGATGTCATATTTGGGATTCTGAGTTTGGGACTTGTACCTTCTGTAAAAGTATTCAAAATAAGTTTAAAATTTATTAGGTAACAAGCTTTGGTTCATAGTTATGGTTTTAAACCATACTATGTGCCTAAAAGGCGTAAAAGTCGCTAAATGTCGATTAATTCGTTATTTAATGAGAACTGAAGTTATGTTCAGTTTTATAAAACTAAGATAAGTCATTTAACATATTATATCAGTAGGTAAAAGATTTGGTTATGAAAGGTTTGGTTAAAACCATTTTGTGCGGAAAATGGTAATTTAGTCATTTATCGGCATTATACGAATCTTAAGCATCAACTCAATTCATAATCTGAATTAACATCCCAATAGGTCCTACTTATAATATTACATCAGTAGATAAATGGTTTTTGTGAAGGAATTATGTTTAAACCTTCTAAAATGTCGAAAATGGCATTTTAGTCATTTAAAAGCATTAGTAACGACATTTAATCAAATGCAGCTTATGACCTCAATTTTTATATCAAAATTATTTACTTAAGTTAACAAATCAGTTTATAAATCAGTAGTATGCTTTTTGGTGTTTAAAACCTTAGTTCATGCATAAAGGGCATTTTAGTCAAGATTTGGCATAATATTGGATACTTGCATAAAACACAGAATACTAAACGACCATGTAGTATAACTCTTGAGGGTTATAATACTATATAACATGTGCATAATACAACTTAAGATCAGCCTCTAAAGTTGCTAATTCGAGTCAGAACTGAAAGTCAAAGCAAGAGTCATTCCTTGCGACTTTCGGTTGCGAACCGACCTTAAAACCTGGAATTGACAAGCCGAACATGTTTACACATGTTCTAATACTTATTACCAAGTCATTAAAGTGTCAAAACAATTTTTTATAACACATACATTACTCATTATGAATTATTTTCAAAAACTAACTCGTTGACTTTTATTGGCAATAACTTTGACCCGTCAATTGACCAAGCAAACGTGGTAATTAGGAGGTGCCCTTTTAAGAGATTAACACCTACCTAATTATGATCACATAGCCATGTTCGCATCGAACAATAGCTGGACCGTAATGGTCTTAGCCAAAGGTCAAAGCGTTTTTACGTAAACGCTTTGACTTTGTCTTAAAAGCCTACAAAACTAACAAAGGAGGGTTAAGGACAGTTACACAAGGTCCTAGCTAGAAATAGAACTGATTTGGAAGCTCCCTTCAGTTGGGAATCTCCAGAAAAGATAAGAGGAGTGATTAAAGAAATGAGCAAGTCCCCTTGTTGCAAATGCAATGGTATTTATACTTGAGGAGGAGCTTTGAGATCAATACAGGTGTTTAGAACAGATGTAGGTTGAATACAAGTGTTAAGGAACGTGGCAAGAGTTGCTAGATGGTGGCAAATTCGCGAGAGGTGGCACCTGCTTACGGACCGTATGGCATAAGTTCTTACGGTCCATAAGCGTGTCTGGCACCCACCGTTTTTCAAATGGTTACGGATCGTAACCATATATGGTTGCGGTCCGTAACCGCCTTCCAGAAATCAAGTTTTGGCCACCTTTCACATTTAGCCCATTAACTTTTGTAACCTCCATTCAAAGGTTATAATAATAACATGTTTGCAACTTCAGTCCCTCTCATCTAGCACACGACATACGAGGATCAACTAGACACGTGTCGGAATTTTTATTGGACGTAAAAACACGAGGTGTTACAGCTTGAGTGGTGGAAAAGTGAAAGAAACGTTTGTGGAAACGAAATTGCCTTGGCTCTACCTTGGAACGAGGTAAAACAACTCATGTTAGAAGAATTTTGTCCGCCACATGAAGTACAAAAAGTTTGAGGAAGAATTTTGGACCCTCAAACAAATTGTTGGCGACAACCTCGCCTATACTAGTCGTTTCAAACAACTTAGCATATAAGCCACTCACCTCGTCAACACTACCGAGCGAGCCATCGCTAAGTACATCAAAGGGCTCCCATCGGTCGTTCGAGACTCCGTCATCGCGGCCGAACCCCAAAACTTGGAAGCGAGCTAGCCGCTCAGCCGTTACCCTCTCCGACCACCGCGTGGACGATGGAACTTTGACCCTCAAGGGCGTCACTAAGACCGTCAATAATGCCATAACCGAACTCCCTGATGAACCTAAGGAAACAAAAGCCTCCGCTAAGAACAACAACCACAATAATAAGAACCGCAAGTTTCAAAACCGTAACTTCGCCATGGTAACCCCACCAAACCAAACCCCCGTTAACCCAAACCAAGGCCTCAACAAGAAGGCCCACACCGGGTCTTTCCCCAAGTGTAACACGTGCCACTACCACCATCCAACCACCATCACATCATAGTAACCCCACCAAATCATTATCATGTTCACACATATATGTATATACAACTTACGTCGGAAAAAAAGCTAGTGTTTGCCACGTAGACAAATGAGAGCTTGCCATGTGGCGGTTACTATAGAAGTAACTTCTAAATGTATGTATATATAATATAGAGTAAAGTACAATTTGCATCCCTGGGGTATGATACCAGGATCAACTTGCGTCCCTATTTAAAAAAAATGGATACATAAGTCTCCTCTTTTGGTTTTCACTTCACTATTGAGTCTGTCCATCTATCTTGGACGACACAAGGGTGTTTATGTAATATCAACACCATATATTTATTTATTTATTATTAATTCATTATAGAGACACCCAACCCCCACCTCATTCTGTATCCTTCTATCCAACTATCTATCTCTCTCTCTCTAAAACCACCACCACCACCATAAACCACCAGAGGCAAAAACGGTGAACAAAACACTCCACCATCACCACCACCATTATTGCTAACCCACCACAACAAACCACCTTCATAGCCAACAGCTTCTTCATCACCACTACACCACAACCACCACCACTCTAGTGTAGGGCTGGGCAAAGTGCTCGTCGCTCGCCGCTCGCTCGTCCCTCGCTCGGAAATTACTTGGAAAATGCTCGCTCGATTTTTCGCTCGTTTGTAAATGAGCCGATCGGCTCGGTTTGATTTGTAAACGAGCCAAGCACGAGCAAAGATCCGTTCGGCTCGAATATTTTTATTTTATTTTACATATATACATATATATGTATATATATATATATATATATTCTCTTATTTGTTTAAATATGTATATATATTAAATAAATCTGTTCTTTTTTTAGGAAACATAAAATCAGCTTGACTCCAATAGGGCTTTTAAAATAATCGAGCGTAGCCCAAAATCATAAATCTAATATTTTATTAATATATGTTTCTTTTAAAAAAAAGGAGTTAAATGCTTGGTTGGTCCCTGTGGTTTGCGAAAATTGCAGATTTGGTCCCAATGGTTCATTAATTACACACTTGGTCCCAGTGGTTGCAATTTTTGCACTCGGGTGGTCCTTATGACTAACCCATGTTAACTTTCTCAGTTAAGTCTATGTAAAATTACCACACTACCCTTACTATTAAAAAACAAAAATAAATAAACATCTTCTTCTTCTTCACCCTAATCTCTCTCTCTCTCTAAAACCACAAGACCACCATCTCCCACCTCCACCACCGCCTCCACCAGCGCCGCCGGCTGCGGCAGTTTGCCCTCCGGTCATTACCGATCTGAAAGAGAAGATGTAGGAGGAGAGATTTAGGTGTCGGTTATGTGTGCGGTGTTGATGTGAAAATCAAGCCTTCTCAGACCGAGAAATAACAACAATTGAGGTGAGTTTGTTTGTTGTTTATTAGTGTTGTACTAATGAATTAGGGTTCATATTGTTTAAACATTGTATCGTTAGGGTCATTGAGAGGTTAGGCATCGACATTGTGGTGAACGGAATATTAAGGAGGAAACAGTGTGGTGTAGCTTATCAGCGTCCATTCTTAACGTAGATACTTCTTAACTCTGGTATATATATATATATATATACCATTAATCATCATTAATTCATGTTTTGAGTTTTCTTTACAGTATACAACAATTCACTCCCATTAGGATTAGGGTTGCGAGGGACAATTGCTTTTCGGATTTCATAGTGATGCTTTCGTTCTGTTTTGATTTCATCAATTGGCAAGCAACATCGAAATAACATTTTGTAATAGTATTTGACAGTTAATATACCAAGTATTTAGATAAACTGGTGAAACAACTTTTGACCAGTTTGTAAGATTTTGAATAATATTCTGATATCATTGACTTTTATCTTGGAACGAATACGGCGTAATGTATGTTGATTTTTGAAATTCAACCTCAACTTTCATTGCTACTGTTGTGGTTAAGGTTTTTTTTTTTTCTAAACATTAATGGTAAAATACCTATTTTGCCTAAATACATGTCAATTCTGTGTATTAATTTGTTGTATTATATGGTATATGAAGGTTTATGATGAGAAGCTCATATCGCTCTTGATTCTAGGTTGATCAAGTTGCTTAATATATTATCAAGAAAGCTACTTTTATTTCAGGACTTTTGCACAAAAAATGGAGGAAATGCTTTCAAGGTTTATGAGAAGAAGCTTAAGTATCGAAGCTGGGTTACGTGGCGTACGTAGGACGGGTGTTTTCCGGCCTCGCTACGCGTAACCTGCATTTAATAATACATAACCAACACCGCACACATAACCGACACCTAAATCTCTCCTCCTACATCTTCTCTTTCAGATTGGTAATGACCGGAGAGCAAACTGTCGCAGCCGGCGGTGCTGGTGGAGGCGGCGGTGGTGGAGGCGGTGGTGGAGGTGGGAGACGGGGGTCTTGTGGTTTTAGAGAGAGAAAAGGAAAGTGAGAGAGAGAGATCAGGGTGAAGAAGAAGAATGTGTTTATTTATTTTTGTTTTTTAATAGTAAGGGTAGGGTGGTAATTTTACATAGACTTAACTGAGAAAGTTAACATGGGTTAGTCATAAGGACCACCCAAGTGCAAAAATTGCAACCACTGTGACCAAGTGTGTAATTAATGAACTATTGGGACCAAATTTATAATTTTCACAAACCATAAGGACCAACAAAGCATTTAACTAAAAAAAAGTATTTTATCTGTTTGTAAACCTTACTCTGTCGTTTATCTTTGAAAAAGTGTTGCTCCCTTGAAAAGTCATCTCTTGAAGACTTGAAGTGGACAGGTCCACCATTCTTCGTACATTGTGAAGAAGTAAGTTTGCTTTTATATGTAGTCTTTTTTCTATCATTTATTAGTATTAGTATTTAATTAATCACGTTTAGTGAATTAAGTTGACAGTATGCTTTTATTTGATCAATATATAAATTTATTTATACTTTTATTTAATACTTTTGATCCTTTATCATCGATCATAGATTTGTTTGATCATATAAATTTATTTAATACTTTTACAGTTGATTAATTATGTATTGTATATATAGTTTTATGTAAAAAAATTTCTTTTCATAATTTTCTATTACTTTTATAAGTAGAAATGCAAAAATAGATATATATATATTTTGGTAAAAACTCAAAACTAAGTGTCAGGCTTCATCAAATTCATTAATCAACCAAAATCATTTTTGTTTTTTTAGTAGCACAATTTCTATGAATATACAACTAGAAATTTTGTAAACAGTTCTATTACAACCCCCGGTTAAAAAGTTATGGTTCCGCAACTGGTTTCATCAATTGCCATGACCTTTATTTAACCTAAATTTATGAATTCTTTTTGTGGTATGTCTTCTAATAAAGAAACAAATAAAATGAAGACTTCTCATGTTGATTTAAGTGAGGAAGAGTATTTTGAGCTTGATGATCAATTCATAGAGAAAGACGATGGACAGGTGAAAAGCGAAAGAATTCTTCTAATGTGCATCCACATTTTGTGGAGGTTGATGGTCCTTATAGAGGAAAAATAGTGAAAAAACATCAATGCATTCATTGTAAGCATACCTTTGTGATTGGCAATAGGAGCACCACGTCAAGTCGGGTGCGACACCTCAAGGATTGTGCTTTATACAAAAGATCACAAGGTAAAAAAAAGGTTTCGTTAATTTTGAATCAATTGGTACTGATAAAAGGTTTTCACTGGGATTGAGTTTAAAGGGGGTTATGACCAAATGAAGTGTCGTGAAATAATAGCAAAACTGATAATATCGCATGAGTTGCCCTTTTCTATTGTAGAGTATCATTGGTTTAATCAATTATTAAAGTATAATAATCCTCTTTTTCAAAGAGTTAGTAGGTCAACAATTAGAAGAGATTGTATAAAAGTGGTGGAAGGAGAAAGAGAGAGGATAAAAAAGATGTTGAAAAAGGTGGATATGATATCACTTACTAGTGATTGTTGGACATCAAACCAAACGATTGGTTACATGTGTTTAACGTCACACTTTGTTGATTGTGATTGGAAATTGAATAAGTGCATTATTGGTTTTAATGAACTTGCACCACCGCATAGTGGTGAGGTTATATCTGATGTAATATTAGAATGTCTTATAAAGTGGGGTATTCAAGACAAGATATGTACCATTACATTAGAGAATGCATCTAACAATGATAGGGCAGCCTCAATTTTGATGCACAATTTTCGAGTGAAAGAAAAATTACATTTTGAGGGATTGTTTTTTCATGTGAGATGTTGTGCACACATTCTGAATTTAGTAGTACAAGATGGTTTGGGTACCATAGAATTGTGTGTTTAAAAAATTTTAGACGGTATGAAGTACTTGAAAAAGTCTTCCGGTCGTTTATTAAAGTTTGGTGAAATAGCGATATCTCTTGGTATCAACACGAAACGGTCTCTTTGCATTGATGTAAAAACTAGGTGGAACTCAACGCATCGAATGCTTAATTCGGCTATTTACTACAAACAAGCTTTTGAAGGTTATGCATCGAGAGATTCTAACTTTATGTGGTGCCCCACAAATGACGAATGGACTCGGGCAGAAAAAGTTTGCAAGCTATTAGCGGTTTTTCTAAAAGCTACTAATATGTTTTCAGGTACATTATATCTAACTTCAAACTCATTTTTTATAGAAAGTTCAAAGTTACTAGATGTATGTCTAATAGCTACTGATTTGTTTTCAGGTTCAACATATCCAACTTCAAACTTGTTTCTTACTGAAATTTTTAAAGTGAAAAAAGAGATTAGTAATGATTTTATATCAAATGATCCTTTCTTGGAGAAGATGAGTAAACCCATGTATGATAAGTTTGAGATGTATTGGGGAGAAATTGGGGTGCTATTGCTTCTATTTTAGATCCTCGTTATAAGATGTTGTCGGTTGAATGGACTTTTCAAAGGTTGCATCAAGAAGATGAATGTGAGAGTCGGGTTGAAGATGTGAATGCCAAGTTAAAATCTCTTTTTGAAAAGTATTCTAATGCATTTATGGCATCCAAGGCTGCCACGGGTCACTCATAAAACTCAACATCTTCTAACGAGTCGACTCAAGATGTAGATGATTTTCATGCTTTCCTCAAATGTAGACCCGTTAAATCTGGACAAAAAACTGAACTTGAGATGTATATGGATGAACCAAACGATGAATGTGTGGAGTCACAATATGATGTCTTGAAGTGGTGGAGTGTACACTGTAGCAAGTTTCCCGTATTAAGCAAGATGGCTAAAGATACTTTTGGCATTCCAATCACAACTGTTGCTTCTGAGTCGGCCTTCAGTGTGGGGGACGTATATTGGATGACTATCGGAGCTTGCTTTTGAAGGATATGGTGGAACTTCTTGTTTGTGGAAGTGATTGGTTAAAGGCCGACTCAAAATCAATCATAAAAACATTGGAAGTAAGCTTTTATTACATTATTTGTCTACTTATATTCTTATACATTATACACTAACATTTTTAATTACTTTTAATACTTAGCAAACTGTAAATGAAGAAGAAAATTTGGATTTTGATGTATTCATTCCAGACGGGTGTGGTACAAGCAATTGAAAGAAATGTATCTTTTATTTACCATGTTCTATCTATGTATCATATATCTATAATTTCCTTAAACACCCTTGATTATAAGTTATAACATATTTTTTGTTTTTTTTTTTATTATTTGACTCGTTTAACATATTGTAATTAGTTGTGTTTAATTGGTTGGGTTAACAGGTTGTATCCGTCGATCTAAACAGGGGATTTTGTTGATGAAGAAGCTGACAGTTGCTTGATTTTGTTGATGAACAACTGATGGTTGCTTGGACTTTAAGATTTTTTTTCAGAATGAAACAATTTTATATTCGTATATGTTGAACTTATATGTATTCCAAGTGAATGACAATTGGGCCAAAACGAGCAACATTTTGAGTGAAATAACTTTGAATGAAATAAGGTGACATGTAAATTTGAAGTCTTTGTATTAAAATTTACTTTGAAATGGAAACTGAGCGAAAACGAGCAAAACCGAGTTGCTCGGTTGTAAACCAAGTGAGTTTGAGCAACATATTCTGCTCGTTTCCTTAAATTCGAACAGAGCCGAGCCGCTCGGTTTCAATTCAAGCAGAGTGTGAGCAGATTTTCGTTCGGTTCTGCTCGGCTCATGAACAACCCTACTCTAGTGTCTATCGGCCCATTCCAGATATTATTTCAACCCAACCCATTCAAAGCTATTAAGGTTTTCTCACTTCTTCCCTTTATACTCTCAAAATCATGAAGGAGAGGCAGAGCCGTCGTGAACCGAGTGAAATTACGTGTACAAATAATATTCAATGTGTGGTAGTTTAATCAAGATATAAATTCATTCACCTCTTGTTATCTTCATCATCCTCCACATCTCTTTGATCATGTCAATTCACCCGCATATTCGCTTCCGTATGGTGATTACGTTTCATTTATTGTGTTGTTCTGCGTGTTAGGTACAGAATTAACCTAATTGGTTTGTTATTTGTGATTTATGTATATAATTATGTATGTTCGTTGATATGTTAATTTATATGAAATGCGTGTTGATGTTGTTTGTGAATGAATTAAACCAGTGTGTGAATGAATCTTATTGTACCATTGATAATTTCGTGTTCGATTTGAAATTGTTAGTATGTACAAGCATGAAGGGAAGGTTTATATTTAGTGAAGAATGATACAAGTTTGTTCATTTTGAGTAGCTTGGTGACGATTTCTCAGACGGAGGTGATGGTGGTAGTGGTGGTGGTGATTTTAGAGAGAGAGGGTAGTGGTGGTAGGTCTTAAAATTAATGTCCAATTTGATCCTTGGGGTAAAGGCATAATTTTACATGTCAATTAACGGTCAAACTAATGACCACTTGATAGAATGACTCACATTGAAGCGAAAATCTAACGACGAGAACTTAGGTATCCATTTTTTTAAATAGAAACGCAAGTTAATGCCACCACCAGGCCTAGGAATGTATACTCTACAATATAATGTGGTGTAACCCCTTAGGAGGAAGGGCCACCTGCTCTTCCTACGCTAACGTACATTTTCCAATCTCGTCCCACCACGTCACTCAGTCCATCCACTACTCTAAACTATCCAATTTGATGACACCACTACCTTAAACTACCCTCTCCTTTTTTTCTTCTTTTTAATCAGAAATACACACCAAAAATACTCACATCTTCCATCTTCATTGGGTTCTATCCAACCAAACCTTACGGGCATCACCCGCCAGAGCGGCAACGATGTAACCCGAGCGAGTATAGGATACACTTACCCAAAAGACCAATGACCCGTATACCTTTTGTGACTTGAGTTTACCGATTACCAATGCCATGTTCTAAATGCACCCCCATCCGTACTGATTATACTCTCCCTTGTGAGAGAAAAACTACCGGTCCCAGACAAGTCCCACCTGTAAGTATGTGAGAGAAAAATGATGTATTTTTTTTTTGAACGGTGACTTTCTTTTTGAGTGATCCAATGTCACACCGCGTAAACGGCGACCCTAGCTAAGATCTGCCCAAACTATGTTGTCTTAACCGGGCCCGTGTTGGGTTGGTTAGACTTGGTTATGGCGTTCCCCCGAAACCGTACTGCCTCCACACGAGTTGCCTTGCTAAAGTAACAACCGGATGAAAACCGGGATGCGGCTCAGGATCGAACCCCCCTCGGTAGGTTTGTCACCATCATTGCCCAATATTCACCCCAATATGACACAAGTGGGAATTGAACTTAAGTCTCCAATAGAATTTTAATGCTATAGAGGAGTTCGCCAAGGCGATCCTCTTTCTCCCTTTATCTTCATAATTGCAATGGAGGCTTTAACTGGTTTTGTAAAGGAAGCGACGTTTTTGGGTAAGATTAAAGGGATTTCGCTGCCAAATAACGGGCCGTCTATTTCACATCTGATGCATGCGGATAATGTGGTATTCATGGGGGATTGGGAGGAATCATCTATCCGAAACACGATCTGTTTGATGAGATGTTTTTATCTCATCTCTGGTTTAAAAGTTAGCCACTCAAAATCACATCTTTTTGGGGTTGGGGTGGGGGATGATTTGGTTTCTGAAATGGCCACATCAATATATTGTAAAAGTGGTAAATTTCCTTGTAAGTATTTGGGGGTTCCGGTTGGGGTAAACATGAATCAAATACTTAATTGTAACTGTATCATTGAGTGTTTTAAAAAAAGACTATCCTTATGAAAAGCAAAATTACTATCTTCGGGTGGAAGGTTAACTATGTTGAAAGCAACATTGGATAGTCTTCCATTATACTTCTTCTCATTATTTAAGACACCTCAAGGGGTTCTAAATAAATTAGAAGGTCTTAGAAAGAGGTTTTTTTTGGGGGCAATGAAGAGAAAGCAAAAATGGCTTGGGTGTGCTGGGACAGAACCATTGGTCCGATTGAAAAAGGGGGGTTAGGTTTGGGTTCGTTGAAGGGCATGAACGTGAGTCTCCTCTTGAAGTGGTGGTGGAGATTTAAACATGAAAATGATTCACTATGGGGAAAACTATAAAGGCAATACATCTACACTCTCATTCATCATCCTACTTACTAATTAGAGAAGGTATTACGGGCATATGGAGCAACATCGTTCGCGTTGGGAAGGATCTTGCAAGTTATAACTTAAACACTAGTTCCTTGATGAAATGTAAAGTGGGAAATGGAAAAGAGAAACTTTTGTGGCTGGATTGGTGGATTGGGGATGGCCCTCTAAAGGATTGTTTCCCGGATCTCTTTAATCTAGAAAGTTGCAAACGAGTCATCGTTAAAGACATGGGATTGGAGACAAAACCCGAGTTCGAGTGGGCTATCAAATCACCTACAACCTTTAATAAATTTGGTACAAGATACTAACTTGGGGAATCATTCAGATAAATGGGAATGGACGATCAGTGAAGAAGGGGTTTT
This sequence comes from Scalesia atractyloides, assembly GCA_947069175.1. Classification (NCBI taxonomy): domain Eukaryota; kingdom Viridiplantae; phylum Streptophyta; class Magnoliopsida; order Asterales; family Asteraceae; genus Scalesia; species Scalesia atractyloides. The sequence continues at coordinate 712 of CAMTDV010000761.1, read as the reverse complement.
CTCGGTAAAAGCAACGAGGGCAGCTCTATGTCGGTTTGCAGTCTCGTATTGCCCATTTGATTGGGTGAAATGGGTTCCAAAAAAAGTAAATATATTCGGCTGGAGGGGAATACAAGATCGGCTAGCAACATTGGAAGGACTAAAGAATAGAGGGGTACTCTCAAACTCTCCGATATGCAGAATGTGTGGAGACCGTGAAGAGAACGCAGATGCTATGTGTAACATCCGTCAAAAACCGGATTTACCAAACCCGCTTCGTTTATTAACCGAACAACCAGTTAAAAATTTCGTTGCATATTTAATGCTCAATTAATTTTAAACGATACATAATTAATAAGTATATTAGAATATAAAACTTATATTTGAAAAAGTATTAAAAATAGTGATTTAAAAATAAAATGCTGAAGCCGGGTTTCGAACCCGGGTCAGCCGAGTATCATGCAAAGTTTTAACTCACATCCTTCCAACCGCTCCGCCACTTGTGTTGTTTGTTAACATATTGACACAATTAATACATAAAAAGAATCTGGAAAACAAACCTAGTTACACAGCGCGCCCAAATCCGCTGACGCCGAAAATCCCGACAATTTCGTCAAACGTTGCCGTTTCTTTTGGTCATAACGTTTACATTAACAGCCATATCGGTTATAACCGAAAAACTTAATCAATTTCATTCATTACCTTAATTTCCGTCGAAACCGAAACTCTAATT
>CAMTDV010000760.1:0-11813 GCA_947069175.1 Scalesia atractyloides | reverse complement strand
AAATGCAAAGGGAGTTACATTGGTTTCAGGTAAAATTATAATTTTTTTGTATTAAACAACATTTGTTTGAACGTATTTCCTTTAACATGATCAAGTTACAGGAAGTAAGCAAATTAGTGCGACCGAAGGATAGGGAGGCTGTGAACAAAAATAAAGAAACACCACTTATGGTTTTCAGAAAAGAACATAAGGATTTGAGAAAAGAAGGAGAAGAGTGGATGAAAAAGACTGCGGATTCATACACAATCACGGCGGCACTGATTATCACGATAGTTTTTGCAGCGGCCATTACTGTACCAGGTGGAAACAAAGAGGATGGGTATCCAACTTTTGAAACCAAGCAGAGCTTCATCATATTTACTGTCTCTAATGCAATCTCATTGTTCACATCCACCACTGCCTTGCTGTTGTTTCTATCAATTTTGACAGCACGCTATGCTGAAGAGGATTTTCTCTACAAATTACCTAAGAGATTGATACTCGGCCTTGTGATGTTGTTCATGTCGGTGACAACCATGTTGATAGCCTTTAGTGCAACATTATATATTATGTTTGGGCAAGGAAATTCGAGGATACTTATCACAATTGCCGCAATAACATGTCTTCCAATTGCTTCATTCGTGACATTGCAGCCACCGTTGCTTGTTGATCTCATCTCTTCAACATATGGTCGTGGAATTTTTGGTAAACGAAGTGAGCTTAGAATAGCATCATAAGAGAGTTTAAATTGTTGTAAATTTTAGATAACTTTTGTAATAAATAACAAAAAGACAAGATGCTAGATTTCTTCAGAAAAACTTAACCTTTTGTACTCTAGTATAACCTATCATGCATAAATATGTAAAATTGTTTTGCTCAAATGCCATAACAACATAATTTGACAACCACCACCTTAAATAGACCCCATCGACCAACATTGTTAGGTCCTGATAAGGAATCAATTCTCCCACAAGAACTAAACAACATCTTTGACTTACAAAGAGAGGCGGAAACAAACTAAGTAACGTGCAGTTAATGTATGGAATAATAAAGGTTACAGCACCAAAGTAGCTTGTCTGAGTGTGCTTTGGTCAAGAGCTAAAAGTCTATGATTATACAAACTTAATGTCCACACGAAAGTAGTACTTTTCATGTGGCATTCAACATTTTGTACACGAAATGTGTGGAGGCTTATCATGTTTTTGTGACTAGTATAAATTGGTTTGTTAGTGGCATTTGTAAATGTTGCACTTTGAAAGCTTGTATGCACTTTACACCTATAGAATGCATATGAAACCATATTGTATTTACTTGATTGTTATTATGTGTGTGAGTGTTCTCTATAGTTCATGATTGTATTCCGTTCATATATTAGATTGCAGATCGAATTCATAGCAGATCCTCGATTAGGACTTACAACTGGTATTAGAGCTATAAGAACTTTGTTTTGAAGAAGGTCGAGCAATTTTTAATTTGTTTTCGAAGATCATACACAATTTTCGGGTTAATTTGCTACGGTTCATGTTCATTGAGTTCTTCGCTATCTACAATTGAGTTTTGGATCATATTCAAGTATGTTATTGTGTAACACCTCATAAAATAATGATCAAGTTTTCATCTCGATTAGGAACATAGTTACCTACGATTTTCACATGTAAAACATGAACCTAGATTAACTTGTATAGAAAATGGGTTTCGCCCATTAACCATAGTCAAGCCAATAACATTGTTTAAGTCCATCGTACATTGGATTTAGTTCATTAGTTTTATTTAAAACCCAATAGTCTATTTAAGGTCTAATGGAATTACAAGCCCATTACGATCCATCAAAGGCCCAGTAGAATCATCCTTAGCTTGATTTAATTTGTTTAACAACCCAAAGGATCATAATTCACTAACTATTATATCTAGGTGTGTGCATAAAACCGAAATAATTGAATCGTTTTACGAGATAACCGTAAAAACCGAACCAAGGTCGGTTATTTATATTTTTGATAACCGATTGTTGCGGCTTAGCTATGGTTATTCTTTTTTCAAAACCGAAAATAACCAAACCGAATGTTTTATACATGGCCGAATCCATAAGACCATAGGTATTTAAGTTAGTGTTTAAATGTTAAATCATGTGATAATGAAATATAATTGATAATTCCACAAGTTTTAACTATGTATATTTATTGTTTGCACATAAATTTTGCATAGCCACACATTTAAAGCCCAACTTTGAAAATTATGAAAAAAACCCGACTAATAACCGAACAGAAACACATTAACCACTAATAACCGATTAACCAAAACCGCATTAACCAAAAATGAACCGTTATAATTTTTTGATAACCAAAGTGTGCGGTTATGATTTCAGTTTTAGGCAATAACCGAACCAAACTACATCATGCTCACCCCTAATTATACCTAATAATTATGTATGTATAGATGTAATATATTTATGAAAACGAAACAATTAAATGTAAGTAGCACAAGATTGGGTACTACCTTCACATCACCTTTATCATTTAACATGTAGCAAAAGTTATACAAAAATAATCCCCCCATTTTCGACCTACATGGACCAACATATAGTATAGGAGGAAAATTCAAAATTTAATAAGTTCAAGCTTGAGTTGGAAGCTTTGTAAAATGGCAAATGAGCAAGTTACCAAATTTAACAAACTAACTGAATTATTTGAAAGTTTTGTAAGAGCCTTTACTTTCTTTATCATATCAACTGTTTATCAACACTTCATCATATCATCTTCTTCAACCCGTCGGACGCAAAAAAGTCACACGAAGAAAACGTTCTTTCAACCGTGAATCATTCAATAACATTCTTCATCGTTTTGAACATTAAATCAACAAAATTAAAATAAAAAATAAAGAAACTTGCAACAAAATAGTATCATCTACCCCAAATCCGATTAACAAACCCTAGGGGCAAAATAAAGAACCAACAATCGGATAATACGAAATATTATTCGTAAATTAAGATGTGAACAGAAATTGAAAGAATTGATGGTAATACCTAAACGAGTTTGTTCTTTATCGGCGGCGAATTTGAAAAGAGGGGAGAAAATAATGAGGTAATTTATGTTTTTTGTTTTGTTTAAAATGATTTTCTTTTGCATCTGATCCCTCGGATTTGTGTTTTATTATCATTTTCATTCAATTGACTAACCAAGATTTAAATGTAACGTTAAATGAAGAGCAGATTTAACCTTTTGCCTTGTAACTAAGAGGTAATTTATACATTTTATTACTAAATCACCATCACCATATCCACCTAAACTTAACCACCATCAACACCACTATAAACACTACCAGCTACCACTATACCAATAATTATCTCAAACCCATCACCACCACCACCACTTAAAACACCACTAGACACCACCACGCCAGCCATCACCATCATCATCTAAAACCCATCGTCATCACCATTGTTTCAAACCAGGATCACTACTACAAAGTAGCAAGAGAAAGACCATTGGAAGCTTACCATCCCCGCCACTATCATCAACACCTTCAACTTCCTAAAACCTATCACCACCAACCACTCTATCTGTTTATCTATTTATTTGTCTATCTGTTTGTCTGTCTGTCTGTCTCTCTCTCTCTCTCTCTCACACACACACACACACCGTTTGAAATCTAAAAAAAGGTGATCTCCAATTTGGGGGTTGAGGAAGATGATGCAGGTGTTGGTGGTGGTTGGTGTTTGTAACGGTCGTGGTGCTAGGACTTGGTAGTGCTCAGATTTGCAATGGTGGTGGTGGGGCTCCTTGGTAGTGGTAGGTATTGGGGTGGGGTGGCAGTGATGGTGATGCTCATTGTCGGTTCGGAGTCGGTGGGGCTAGAGGTAGTTGTTGATGGAAAAGAATTTGAGGGATAAAGAACATGTGTAGAGAGAAAGAAGAGACATGCCACTCTCTCTTTCTCTCTACACATGTTCTTTATTATTATATTTGATTTATACATGACTCTCTCTTCTATTCTATCTCTCTCTTTCTCTCTACACATGTTCTTTATCCCTCGAATTCTTTTCCATCAACAACTACCGCCAACAATCAAGCTCCTGCAAACAATGGTCGCACTTGCTTCAAGTGTGGTGACCCAGGCCACCTTGGCAACGTTTTCCCTCAACGCAATCAAGCTCATCAACAAGCTCCGCGTGGTAGACCCTTTGTCATCACTGCTGCCTAAGCCCAGAACAACAACGACGTCATTAATGGTACGTTTCTAGTAAACAATGTTTATGCTTCGTGTTTATTTGATATTGGCGCGGGCAAAAGTTTTGTTTCCGCGGAATTTGAACCAATGCTTAAGTGTAGACGCTCTAAGTTGCCGAAATCGTTTAATGTTAAAGTCGCTGATGGTAAATTGGTCCTCGTGATTTTGTTCTTTCTAATTGTACTCTTCATCTTAACGATCACAAGTTTTCTATCGACCTCATACCTTTGCAAATGGGTAGCTTCAGTGTCATCATAGGCATGGAATGGCTTTGTAAGGTCCATGCTGAAGTTGTTTTTTTGGAGAAATTCATTCATATCCCTCTTCCATTTGGTGATTCATTACACGTCTGTGGCGACAAACCTTCTAAAGGTCTCAAGCTCATGTCGTGTACTCAAGCGAACAAGTATTTACGCAAGGAGTACTTTGCCTTTCTTGCCCACATCGTGGAAAAGAAGGATAAAGGAAAAAGCGTGAGTGACGTTCCTGTTGTTTGCGATTTTATAGACGTCTTTCCTGAAGATTTACCTAGCCCTTCTCCTCGTTCTGTCAACTTTCGTATTGATCTCATCCCTAGAGCAACTCTTGTTGCTAAAGCTCCCTATCGTCTCGCACCATCAGAAATGCAAGAGCTATCAAGCCAACTTCAAGAATTACTTGATAAAGGCTTTATACGCCCTAGTACTTCCCCTTGGGGCACTCCAGTTCTCTTTGTCAAGAAGAAAGATAAATCGTTTCACATGTGTATCGATTATCGCGAGCTTAACAAACTCACTATTAAGAATCGTTACCCTCTTTCTCGAATCGAATCGAACTTATATAATTAATGATCAATATTAGAATTTGAAATGTATATACGAATGTATGGACATAGACACAGACTCACAACCTCATAGTAACGTATATGAAATCAACATTGTTATTACTATTTGATATTATATGCACTCGACTTACTTTCATGTTTATGTTTACATGTGAAATCCGTTACTAGTAACGTATATGAAAGCCCCAATGGGACTAGGTATTGGATGCCAAACGTACCTGTCGGTTTCAAACCGTGCGTTGGAGCCAGATTTCGTTCACTAGATGGAGCAAATGTTGTATACAAGGAGTATCCCGAGAGAGCCGGTTAGGTGATCCATTGCCTTTGTTTCTCTTTATAAATGGAATGGAAGGTGACTTGCATGTTTAAGAGAGTCGAGGAGCTGAATATTTTTAAAGGCTTTTCATGCCCTAACAACGGACTGTCGATCACCCACCTCGTGTTTGCGGACGAGGCTTTGATAATCGGGAATTGCGATATTGAGAATGTGCTTAATATATCTCATATCCTTAGATGTTTTTATGTTGTTTCAGGCCTTATAACTAATTATTCCAAATCTATTCTTATTGGGGTAGGAGTTGGCTAGGAAGAGGTGATATCATGTGCTAATTCGATTGGTTGCAGGTCAGGTTCATTACTTTGTTTCTATTTGGGCTTAACCATTGGCGCTAATGTTTACATAATTGGTAACTGGACACTGGTGTTGGAGGCTTTCAACAAGAGGCTCTTATTGTGGAAAGCTTCCGTTTCGTCTAAAGGGGGGAGGCTCACCTTGCTTAAGAAGGTTATGGAGACTCTCCCAGCTTACCTCTTCTCGAAAAATAAAGCTCGTTCTTACATCATTGCCAAACTCGAAGCCGAGAGATGTTTCTTTTGGGAAGGTAACGAAGAGAAACAAGAACTAAATTGGGTGTCCTGGGATAGAATTTGTACTACAAAAGATTTGGGTAGCTTGGGGCTTACGCCGCTTAGATACGCGAATATAGCATTCCTCACCAGATGGTGGTGGAGATTTAAAACTCAAGCGATTGCTCTCTTGAAGAAAGTAATCTTAACAATGCACTCTTCAAATATATCATGGCATGTCTTACCTCACTCAAACAATTGAATGCCGAAGAACAAAGGGAGCTATGTAAGTGTATCAGACTTCTGTAGCAAGTTTCAATTACTCAAGTTAATGATCGGTGGATTTAGCTTGAAGACCCAGATGGAACCTTTTCTGTTGCATCAATGAAAACAACCTTGTCCAATTCCCCTTTTCTAACAGAGTGGAATAAATGGGTGCCTTTAAAAACTAACATTTTGGTCTGGAGAGCGAAAATTGATAGAATAGCGACTCTTTTGGCTTTAGGAAACAGAAACATTAACGTTGGTTTGGTGATGTGTAAGTTTTGCAGTGACTTAAGAGGAGTCAAGCGATCATTTATTTGCACATGTCATTTTGCTACCCTTATTTAGCAAGCAATCTCGAATTGGTGTCATATTTATCCCATTTTCACGTTTTCATTTCAAGATTTGATGATGATGGACAAAAACTTTCTTTTGGAAACGAGGATAAAGAAGGTAACCACGGGATCATCCTAACGGCATAATGGTCTTTATGAAAAGTTAGGAACGAAGCAATTTTCTCATCCAAGGAAGCAAACATACCTATGGATCAAAATAGGTCAAGAATAATTGGTGCAATTTTTAATATATCATGTTGTAATGTTGATATGATGTTGTAATGTTGTTTTCTAGCGTCTTGCTAGTTTTTCTATAATAATATATTTACCTATTGTCAAAGAAACTGACGATTTCGAAAAGTAAAAGAAAAATCAGTTAAGACGTCTAAAACATGAAAACCATTCAGTCGGCCTACCCGACTACCCTAACCAGTTTCGTTTGCGGTTTCTCAAAATCATAACATTGTTAACTAACAAAGCACACTTTTGATTACTCAAAACGAACCGGATCGGTACCATCCCTTACCACACCAACTCCAATGTGAACTAACTTTAGTTCCACACATCACGCCTTCAGCTAACCCGTAACATTGTTAACTAACAAATTGACACTTTTGATTACTCTTATGTACAACATCTAACCGCTGCGGTTGGCGGTGGTAAGCGCAGTACTATTGATCCCACCCGTCTCTCCTCCTCCGGAATTCCACCATTTTATCCCATATACCACCGTACAACGCCGTAAACATCTCTAAGCAGTAACTTCGCACCCGATAATGCGCTTGTGTATTTTCACTAATCGCCACGCGCGACAACTTTGAGGTATCGATAACCCAAGTCGGTTTAACATACGCCACGGTTGTGCGTGAAGATGTAGCATTCGCATACAAGAAATTCATTAACACGTCCCACAGTTAAAAAAAGCGTCCACCACCTCGGCGTCCCGCTTTCGCTTCTTCACTCCAATACCTACCGAACGCCACCCGATTGTCCATAAACGCGGCACCAGTCAAAATCATGTTATACCCATTGAACTTCCGAGCATGTTTCTCACCTCGGTATTCCAACGGCCCTGGCCCGCTAACCAGACGTGGATAAAACCCGACTAACCGGTCTGGATTCTCTCTCCATACTTTGAACCCGCGTTCAATGTGATCACAACTCATGATTATGTCGTCGTCTAGCTCGAGTACCGCTAAGGTCTTTATCAACGGGTCGATCTTGAACCTGTTGTTTAATGAATTCTTTTCCTCAACCCGAACTCTCACCGGGACTGCTGAGTCAAACTCGGTTACATCAGGAGGTGTCCCTTTGTTCCATACCACAACAATCTCACGAACCGAAGGACACCGGGAGTAATATTTTATGTACCATTTCAAGTTCCATAACCGCGCATCGTAGGTCATCGCTAACATTGTGAATTGTGAGTAACGGCTATCGATTGCGTAAGGCTCGTGACCGCCACTTCCACCATGTAAGCATCCAATCCCGATGAACAATAGCACGATGCAAGCAACCAACAAGGCGAGAAATGCTAACCGGCCAAAGCTCGTGTTTGGGTTCATCTTGAGCCGAATAACCAAACTCACCCGGTTTAACCGGTGCAATTGGACGACAAAGCGCTTGATCTCTCCAATACCAAAAACGAATCACTTCGTTTCTTTACACTTAGTGGGCACCAACTTAGCGGGACAATGCACCGCACGAACCCGAGCAACACACCCATTACAAAAACAAGCGATCCCGCAGCCAATATCAACAGCCACCCGACAACATATCTTCGTGTCACATCTCCAGAGGGGGTTCGATCCCCATCAGAAACCGCGATCCACTGACCCGACTTTAACTGTTGCACATCTAGATGATGCGACCGAGCACCTTTCCACGCGTTTTTCCCTTTTGTCGGCTTCTTAATCCCCAAATCAACTTCGACTTCTTTGTAAGCATAAGGCGTAAGAACTTCAATTTTGAACACACGAACGCGTTTTCCATACGTTTCACCATCATCCTGAACCGAGCCGATACACATTTCCTTTGTAAAACACGGGCCTGCCTCCGTTTCGGGCACCCATTTTTTCGCCATTGTTGTAAACCGGGTTGTTCTATGTTGTTTCCACGGGCCGAATGGCGTGTTGCTATACCATATTTCAAGCTCTCCGTTCTTTTTCGAGCCAATCCGGCTATGATCCGACCCGAAAAGCCAACACCTCGATTCGTATTCCATAATAAACGAATCGATAAGTGGGCGTTTTAAAATGATCTTTTCGAGTTCCCATTTTAATGGGAACTCGACTGCTCGTAAAGGCGAAGATCGCCTTTTTTACTACCCTCTGGCATCATATATATCTGCAAACATTACACAACATTAATATTAACATTAGTTGCACAACGTTTAAAAACAAAAAAATATTATATTAATTAAAATTTTCATTTGGCTTAATGATCATACTTGAGCATCGTAGTCGAATACGAATGGATACGAGAGATGCCATTCTTCGTCCAACACGACTCCAAGTTGTTGCCACGATGCTCCATCGTCTATGCTTCTTGCAGCAGCGATATCGCCTTGCATGGTGATCGGATTCTTGGTCTCGAAGAACAGGTAAAGAACCTCTCCCTGTGTCGAGATTCGACTATCATGGTTAGACCACGAATTTCATATATATCCTTATAAACTTACGTAAAATCATATTTATCGACAGATAAGTTGATACCGACCTATCCATTAAAAATATATAAAGTTTCATATTTACTTATTTCATGTTGATTTCATTAACCTTATAATATTCTTTCTTTTTACGCTACAAACTTCGTTTCTATCTAAGTATTAGAAGAACGATATAAATATAACGAATTAAAAAATAATTGATATTATGAGTTCAATCAAACAAAACATTGTATTCCTCTTTTATCTTGAGACATCTTTGGTTTTGTCTCCGGAAATTAATAAAAACTATAGATAATATTCCAAGAAATGTCATTTCTTGGAGTAGTGATTTAAAAAAACTTTTAAATATTGTCAAATATAAATAAAAGGAGTTTCAAAAGAAAAAATAAATAAATTAAAGGAGTTGGAAAGGTAAATATTGACTTTTGGCGACAAGGGCAGGGAAAACAATATACCATCTTTTATTTTCAAAATTTATTAAATAACAATCAATAATATACCATCTTTGTATTTTCAAAATTTTATTAAATAAAAATCAATTTTGGATAACACCAAAATCTAAACAAAAAATTAAAGCAAAATTATTGAAAGCTCAATTTATTGGGCAAGTAGATTAATATTAAACAAAAATAAGAACACTAGAACAAAGGATTCGCTTTATACCAACACTTAAAACAATTTAACCAAGTGTATGAAATTATTACCAAAAACATATACAAAACTGTAAAATTGTAACTTGACATTTAACAAGTTCATAAATTAATACCAAACTTTTAATCAGCAAGGGCAAAGTCGTGAATAAAATAAGTCAAGTAAACATCACTGCAATGACTTAATTAGGTGAGTTAATTTTATAGATGCCTTAAACTCATAAATACGATCATCTTTTAGAAAGTTTTATATTATGCATTAAAATCTTGTATTGGAAAAATATTATATTTTACAAGGTATAGATGCCTTTTAACCTCATAAATACGATCATATTTTAGAAAGGTTTATACGTATTATGCATTAACATCTTGTATTGAAAAATATCATATTTTACAAGGTATCAAATATTTTTTTCCCTTTTCTCAAGACGAAACCGGTGTACGAACGGTACAGAAAAGAGTCTTATAAGGGCCCACTGCTTCTTGAGCGCTAGAGATTCCTGCATGGCTAGCTTGGGATGATGTACGCATCCTTACGCATGCAGGAATTTGTTTCACCACTCGAACCGCTGACATCCATGTCACACTAAAGCAACCTTACCCTTGCTCCAAAGTTTTGCGCATTTAAATGTGCTTTAATAAAACAAAAATAAAAGTCCATATACAAAAGGAACAATATAGAGCGTCAAAACCCTAAAAACATACCTGAGCATAAAGAAAAGGATCAGCAACAAAGTTACTAGCAAACCCGGACTCAGAAACCGACCCACATGTCACAACCGGGTTAGCCACAGGCCATGATGAACTCATATTCTCCCACACATTCATCTACAAATCATGCAAATTCAGTTTCAGTTCACAATCTTTATCTAAATCCAAACAAAACCCTTGTCCAAACCACTTACATCTTCAATGGGCTTAAGCGAAAACGGGAATCCCCATAGAAAACTCCGATCGCCCACGAACCCTCACCGTCTTCTTGGCAACCATAACTATTCACGTTAATGCTCTTGTACACCATACATGTGTATAAATACCCAATTGAACTTAACAACATGAATGATACAAATAGAAATGAGACACTAGATGACATGCCGCCATTATCGACCCCGAGTCGGTGGGCTTTCACGGTGGTAGCACTAAATCGGGATACCATTTTGGCCGGAAAACTGAAGTTATATAAAAGGTGAAAGGGAGTGATAGTTATAGGGAAGTTGTGCGTGTATATGTTGACGAAATGAGTGAATTTGAAATATAGAGGTTTGAGAAAGATGGAGACATAAAGGTTCTCACTCTTTCCACTTTAACCGTTATATCATATAATTGAATTATATAATATAATGTATTATTGAACATCTACATTGACATTGAAATAAAGGCATGTTTTATATTTTAAAATGAAGGCATGTCTTATATTTTAATAACTTTACTTTATATGCTATGATAAAGTTATTTGCATTTATGGATAAATATTTATTTTGTGATATGGAAAAGGATAGAAGTAATGATATTGATGAAAAGTTTGAATTTGCTACAATTAACATATGGTAAGAAATACTCATTTACTTTTTTGTTATTAAATAAACTGACCAATGAATTTTTGACATATGGCATAAAGCGTCTTAGGTGACACGTGGAAATGATGTATACACGTAGGTGGTGTGAACCAACTCTAAAGTGTAAAGGGTGCTTCCCAAATAGAGAGTTGTACTAACTAATAATATTATGTCATGTCAACTTCTCTTTTCATTCCTCATTTTGCACTCAAACACGGAGGGTGCTCAAACACATAAAGATGGTAAACAAATTAAAAAAAAGAAGAAGATAAATTTGTGATTGGTTGAAAGAGGGTAGGACCCACTATTAACCCCCTCTCTCCCTTCTCCCTCATCTTCTCCACTAGGTGAGTACTCACCGAAATAAACATTCACCATTCACCGAAAATAGATAGGGGCGCCTCCCCACTCGGCAAACATAATCACCGAAGGGGTCACCAAATGGTGCCCTTCCCCTAAAACAACGTT
>CAMTDV010000759.1:0-59522 GCA_947069175.1 Scalesia atractyloides | reverse complement strand
AAAGCTCTACATGTCGTATTCTTAGTTTTGTAAAAAGATGACTTTCGGGTGACTTTCTTGCTAACTTTTCCCCATCCTTGAGCTATCATTCTGGTCCATTCAAAGCTCCAAGATATACTTGGTATACTAAGGATCAAGTAGGTTCAAATGGTGCATAAAACTGAGCTCCAGCGTAACGGGAATCACAAACTCAAGTTTTAGAACATAACCCTCGACCCGCATCAAGACCCAAGGTTTAAGCCCAATTCTCAAAACCATGGATATTGGATTACTCTCTTCCTATGATAGTACTCTGAAAATAATGAACCTAGGTGAAAACCGTGCGCGAAACGGAGTTATAACGAAGCGGGAATCGAGAAAACAAGTTTGGTTTTGTTGCTGATTTGAAAGACCGAAAATCTTGTTTTAAAGTCATCCCACATCGCCCCAATCACCATTTTGTGCTCCATTTCACACCTATAAATACCCTTGCTTGGTTCTTTATAGTTGTAACTCATAGTTTGAGTATAAACAAATGGAATAACCAAATGGTAGCTCCACAAGCACAATACCCCTTTGGGTGTGGTGTGTAGTAGTTCTTATTTCCGCTTTCGACGAGGAGGTGTTTGCCCTTCAAGCTCTTCTCATTTTGTAAAGTTCTTCTTCGAGGTAATCTTCCTTTCTTTGTTTTTTATTTTATTTTTATTATTTTTTTTAATATTTTATTTATTTATTGCTTTCTTAGTTTAATTAGTTTAGTTTAGGTTCTTAGTTAAGGAGCATTAGGCTCGTTAAGGTAGCCTAGTTTAGGCTCGCCTTTAGGCTTTTCATAGCCTTGTAGAGGCTCGTTAGGCTCAACGAGTCAACATATCATGTTCGTTCATTTAGCTATGCCTAGCATAACATTACTTTTTTTGTTGCATTGTTTATCTAGCTTAAATCACGCTTATCAATTGGATTTTCTCCTTATTCTCGTGAGGTTTTTCACTAAGGATTAAAAAACGCAGACACTGTGAGTGAATCCTTACAAAGTCCCCTTTTTATTCACGTTTTCGGGTGTATCATGTGTCGTAATTTACTTTATTTATACAAATACATGTGCTACCACCATTATGTGATCTAATGTGTATATTTGTTTGTTGTGGTTATGTGTGGTTACATTTTATTATTTCAGTGCAATCATTCATTTAAGGCCCATCAGTTACTCGTGCGATACGAGTTGAGCATCAGGTGCCTTATTAGATCGGCTCCGTTTGATTGAGCCTTGATCTCAAATTCATCATTCATCATGTTCATATGTTCATTGTTGATATTATGTAGTTTGTGATTTAATTATATATACATATGCTCATATATGGTCCATGCACATTTTTATTGAAATAACCAACTTAACAAACTGTTTAAATGTTTAACTTAGAATCACTCGCCAACCTTTGTTGACCCAAAAACCATTTTTACACATGATACAGGTGAACAAGTACGAAGAGAAGATTGGACATAGGATGGGCCTTAGTTAACAAGAAACGAATTAGTGCAATATACTTGTATAAACATCGTCTTGTGTTGTAATTGCTTATATGAATTATTTGTATTGTGAGACACTTGATATGAATTAATGAATATTTAAAACAAGTAATAGCAAGTCATAAGCTTCGATTAACCCAATCATGCCCCAATCACCTATTCCGCTACGGGTCGGGGTGTGACAGATTGGTATCAGAGGTATTGACTTTAGGGATATACGATAGGTTATTAGACCCTTAGAACCTATACTTTAGTCAACTAGGATCTATGTGCTTATGTGATTTCATGTTTTGTTTGACTTATGATTTGCTATTGCCCAGACATTTAAATTCCTTTCATTTCACATAGAAACGCATGCAAGCACTCTCTTTGTTACTTGATTATGTGATACGTGCAATGTGTTATAATTATGTCATGAAGTCTACATATATGTTACATATATTCATATCACTCCACTTGAAATGTACCATACGAAACTTATGAAACCCTTATAATAAGTTCTCGATTTCCTTTAAATTTTCGAAACATTTATCTCCATTTCCAAATACTTATTTTTATGTTATTCAAACTTTTGTGATGTTTTTCGTTTTCAAATCTCATCAAGGTGAGTTCATGTGACGGGCATGTAGTAACTGGAAGGGTTCGAGTACCGGTAGTCGGGATGTCCTGTCTAGGATTGGCCTTCGTATAAATCCGAATTAATGGACCAGTTTGTCTACCTGGAGACTACTGATGAGAGTACGAAGGACCTATTAGGCCAAAGCATGCCACACCAAACGTCGTGTGAACTAACCTCACTTAGAGGTGTCACCGTGTCCACGCCTGGATGCACTCCTACTTCATACGTTACATTCACATTTCCGATTTTCTCAGGGTTTTAATGTACGTTACCAGGCTAACCATACGAAATCCCGGTAATCATGGGGGCCCACATGATTACGAAGGTGAAGTATTGCGGCATGCAAGGCCCAATTACGAGCAAAGCCCAAGAACACTTTAAAAGTGTTGTGTTGTCATAAGTTATTGTTTTCAAATACACCCCATAGTTTTCATTTTATCATATGTTTATATTTTTTCGCATCCCTGCTAGCAAATCCATCAACAGAATCTCACAATCTCGTTTGCGTAAATTCCTGTAGATGTCCTTTAGGCACCTTTTTGGAGGAAAAAGAACCGGAAACTCCAGTAGACGCATGGCTGCCCAAATTGCCAAGAAAATGGCCGCCGTGATTCCTAACATTGTGATCCAAGTTCAACAAGCCCTCACTAATAACCAAGTCAATCAAGTCGAACCAAACGCTGTAAATGCTCCGCAACTACATCCAAGTGCTCCTATAAGCACTTCAAGTCTTGTGACCCCCCAAAATATGAGGGAACAGAAGGGGTCACTACACTCCTGCGATGATTCAAGGAAATGGAAAGCACCTACCTAAATTATGACTGCCCTAACGATCGCAAGGTTCGTTATGCTACCGGTTGTAACATTCGTCGAAAAACGGTTCTAAAACCCGCACTGTTTATCAATCAAATATTCGGTTAAAAGTTCGTTGCGTATTTAACGTGTCGGTTATTTAAAATAATACATAATTAATAAATATTTTAAAGATTAAAAACCACAATTAATAAATAATAATAATTAATGAAAATTAAATAAGGAAACAGAATGGGGTAGCCGGGTTTCGAACCCGGGTCTCCCGGATATACACATACACAACATACCACTACACCACTTGCCCACATCTGCTACATCTCAAAACAATTATAGATTTGTAATCACATTCCTTTGATCCGGATTCAAACAAAGAAACAGCCGCGCTAAGTCACCGACTGTCATCAAGATATCTCGGATCCCTCTCAATCATCGAATGTAACCGATCACGTAATAGACTCAATCAGGGAGTCAACAATCCCCAAATCGGTTATGCAATCATCTCGGCAATTACATCTTGACCGAAATTCTTGAAACCGAAATCGGCAATTACTCTATAAATACCAATCGATTTCACCACAAACGAATTCGTTCAATCTCTCAAACTCTCTCTTAAACTCTCGCTAAAACACTCTAACGCTGCCCCTGCAAGTCGCCGGAATTCTCAGTTACTCGCCGGAAAACCGAAGAATCCATTCCATTATTGCCTTACTCTAAAATAAGACTTCTAGAGCTCAGACAGAAATCACCCACGCTCACCTCCAACTCCCTGAAGAGCCTCTGTCGCAAGTTAAACTTCGCTGGAATTCTTTTCAGTCGCCGGAGTTTCTGCACATTACCGGAATCCAATCGGAACTTCCATAACATTCTCCGATCGGTATGAATTCTTAATCTTTTCTGTCAGTTCATTCGATTCATTTGTTTAATCTAAAACAGTAGATCAGTGAAACCAAATGTTTAATAAATCTGTTTTCAGTTAAGTTAGTGAAGGAGATGAACATCGAGTCGTTTATAAATATAATTAAAATCAGTATTTCAAATGGGTTAGACACACAGTCCAGTGGTGGACTGTGTGCATTTCATACTATCGATACCGAGTTCGATCCTTGACACAACACCTATCCACAGTAATAAAACGTTTTTTTTTTAAAAACCGGAACCATATTAACTCGCTGTAAGATGTTAAGTATAATAAAATTTCAATATATAACGGGTTAGACACCCAGCCCAGTTGGTTGGGCTGGGTGCAACACAACACTGGAAATGCGGGTTCGAGTCCAGGCTCTCACACCGGTTCGATAGTTTAAATCCTTTTTAAAAATTGAATAATTTCTGAATAATCTAAATAGTATATAAATAAATTAAAATCAGAAATATTTTGGGTTAGACACGTAGCTCAGTTGGTAGAGCTGCGTGCACGTATACGAGAGGTCACGAGTTCGAACCTCACTCAGCGCATAGAAAACACAGTCTGACCGGTCAAGACCCGGTCAACGGTCAACGGTCAAAAAGTCAACCTTTTTATTTCTTTTTTTATTTATTTATTTAATTGAAAAATTAATTAAAAATACTTAAAAATAAGATTTTTAAAGTTAGAAAAATTCCTTAAACTCACAAAAATAAATCTAACAATCCCATTAAGAGCACTAATTAAAAATATTAATCTCAAATAAAATTTATTTATTTACCGGATCATTTCGTTATTATTTAGGTTAGTTTTTCCCTCGTCGGTTGAATCATAATACTCGTGCGCATTCATCGTCATCAAGGAACGCACCCACTGTGAGTAAATCCTTACAAATTCCCCTTTTTATTCATGTTTTGGGTGTATCATGTGTCGCATTAATTATTTCGTTTATTCAAACTTGTGCTATTACCATTATATGACCTAAACTTATGATGTAAATATTGTTTGTTGTGATGCGTGTTTACATTTTGTCAAGTTGCGTGCAAATCATTCATTAGGCCCATCAGTTCCTCGTGGGAGACGAGTTGAACATCGCGTGCCTCATTAGATCGGCTCCGTTTGATTGAGCCTTGATCTCATTGTTCATCATTTGGTGTGTGTGCTTGTGCATTAACTGATATTATGTGTTTTGTGATTAAATTTACATTTACGTTTACTCATATGTGGTTATGCACCTTTTTATAACCAATATAATAGATTCGTTCAAATGTTTTTCATAAGATTCACTCGCCAACTTTTGTTGACCCCAAAAACCCTATTTTTACACATGATACAGGTGATCCAGTTGAGAAAAAGAAACACGTAGGATGGCCTAGAAGAATAAACAAGTTAATGCTTTGGAATGGACATTTAGTTTTGTTTCCCTTTGTAATTGTATGATTTTTGTTTAATACTTTAGTTTGTAATGAAAATGTATTTGAACATGTTATGCTTGTATGTCTATTGTAACTTCTTCTTTAAAGAGAAATAATAAATATAAACTTTATAGTAAATGTCATGAGCTTTGATGATAACCCAATTATGCCCCGACTACCATTTCCGCTGCGGGTCGGGGTGTGACACCGGTCGTCTCATTGGGGCAGCTTTAACCTGGTGGAACGCTGAAAAGGGTCGAAGAGGGGCTGAAGCTGTTGTGGCCCTAACTTGGGAACAACTCAAGGAACTAATGATTAAATGGTTCTGTCCTAGGAGTGAGATCAAGAAGTTGGAGGACGAATTCTACCGCTTAAAGCAAAATAATGGAGACCATATAGCCTATAACAAGCGTTTCCTCGAGCTGAACCAGATGGTCCCAAATATGTTCACTCCTCCTTACCGTCTCATTGAACATTACATTTGGGGTCTTCCTTCTCGTATCCGGGATTCCGTGATGAGCACTGTACCCGCAACATTGGAAGCTGCAGTAGAATTAGTCACCGAACTCAGCGAAACCATATCCGAAATGGAGACTTTAGAAAGAAGGGCACAACTGACAAGGTTTCAGTGGAAGAGCCAAAGACAATTAAGATCGAAACATTCTCCCATTCCAATATCCAAACGAAAGCGTGACAGTAAAACTACGCTATTGCCTCGACTAACCCAACTTCACAAGCCGTACCACTCCAAGCCATCCCAATCACCCAAACGGCACCCAACCCAGCTTACCTAAATAAAACCCTACATTGGTCCCCACCCTCAATGCAACACCTGCCACTATCACCACCAACTCATCGTACCCTATCGTCTGTGTGCCAATTGTGGGTCGCACACCTCAAAACCAAGTTTCACCTCTTGCCCAAAACATGATCCAGCCCTACCAACCACCACATTACCCCATGGTGCCATATGTTCGAGCTTGCTTTAATTGTGGTGATCCTACTCATTTCAGAAACACGTGCCCTAGGTTGGTTAACAATATCAACGCTCAAGCCCAAGCAAATCCAGTTAACCAAGTGAACACAGTTAACCAAGCGAATCAGGCAAACCCATCACCCCCACCAGCAAGAGAGGGAGCCTACAACGTCAACGCAAACCCAGTTGAGGTCAACGACGATGCGAACGAACAACCTAACTAGTTTTTCTCCCATCATAAGACTCAAGACTCTGCTCCAGTTGTTTATTTTATTTTTATTCCCAATCCAAGCTTTAATAAATTCCATTTCTTGTCCTGACTATTCAAATTACCATTGTTTTCAATTTGGGTAATATTGTTTCAAGATTTCATTATTTCATATTAATGCCATTAATGCAATTTATATCACGCTATGCCAATTTGTTTCATTACATGTCTCTATACATCGATTAAATTTCATGTTATTCGTGTCATCATACATCACGATGAACCCTGTCTCATCATTTAGGGAAGTTGGATCATGTCTCACTTTTTCATACACTGACCACTTCCTCATAACGCATGAGAGAGGTATCGCCGTCATTTAGTCTTGCTCTCTTGGATTCGAGATTCAAGCATGGGTTGTTGTGTTTGTTTATGTTTGGTAGATTTTAGGATGAGTCACATAGAACTAATCGTGACTTAATAACAAGGCCAATGAAAATTTGACAAGGACATGGTGGATACGCCGCAGGTACTTCCTATATATAAGTGTTCTTGTCTGGTGATCAAAAGCATTGTTAGATGGTTATGGGAAGTTCTGTCTAAGTAGTGTCAATCTCAATTTGGATAACGATGTGGTTGATGATTTTGTTTTGTGATGTAACTTTATCATTATGACGCTTCGATTTTCTCAAAACCCCTTATCATGAGACAATGTCCAGTTAGCCATCTCCGTGTTACAACACTTTTCATTTTTACACCTCAGGCATCAAAAAGTGATTCATGTAGCAGGGTTTCAACCCTTACTAGGAACGTTACCGCCTCAATCAAAATCCAAACTTCACACTCACCTGGTTATGTATATCTTTAGCATCATCGAGATTTTTATTACCTAGCATACTTGAGATCCAATCTATAAGAAACCCTATTAACTAACCCTCAAGAACGGTTCCCTCCTAATTTTGGAACGAAATTCCTAAAAGTAGGGGAGACTGTAACATCCGCCAAAACGGGATCCAGAAGTCCGACCCACTTTGAAATCCGATCCTAACCTTTAAACTTCGGTAAATTTTCGCGAAATAAATAACCGTTGAAAGATTTTACTCTTTAATTTAAATTCATTTATCGACTTATTTATTTATTAATTTAATTTAGTTAATATCACAATTAAAATCATTAATAAAATCTAGTTAGTTTTGTTAGGTTTTAAAGTGAGTTTTAAGGTAATATGAGTTAGTAGCAAGTTAGTTCGGATAGTAGAGTTAAGGGGTCTGATTTGTAACATTTCAAAACTATAAATTTAAAAAATAAATATAAAATAGTGGACCAGGGATTTGAACCCAGGTCTCACCAACAAACAAAACACTTGAGCCACTCCACCACATCAAACCTTTGTTAAAATTTCCATTTCCAAAATCCTTAAACACTGCAATCCCTTTTGAATTACCTTTACCCCCCAAATGTTAAAGAGCTAAATGGTTACCTCTAATTTCGGGACAAAATTTCCAAAAGTAGGGGAGACTATAACATTCATAAAAAAATGAATGAATCCTAAAACCCGACCTGTTTTTGTAACTCGATCCGTTTTCATATTCCACGTAATTTTGTTTAATATTTAAGCAATAAAATGTCTTGGATTATAGTTTTGATCATACATGTTATCATATCTGGTGATTTATAGTCTTATACATGTTTTAGACAACATTGTAAATTCATTTCCATGTATTTTGAAGCAACCCTCTATATCTCAGGTCTAAAACTAAGGTTGTTAATCAAAAACTTTGGAGACCTCGTGAACATACCTAACACATCACATCCTAACCTTCTTATAATTCAAACTTTATTATATACATGTCTTAAGATAGGACATTGTGTTTTGAGAGTTTAGATGTAAATGATCGCAAGTAAAAAGCTCTACATGTCGTATTCTTAGTTTTGTTATAAGATGACTTTTGGGTGACTTTCTTGCTAACTTTTCTCCATTCTTGAGCTATCATTCTGGTCCATTCAAAGCTCCAAGATATACTTGGTATATAAGGATCAAGTAGGTTCAAATGGTGCATAAAACTGAGCTCCAGCGTAACGGGAATCACAAACACAAGTTTTAGAACATAACCCTCGACCCGCATCAAGACCCAAGGTTTAAGCCCAATTCTCGACACCATGGATATTGGATTACTCTCTTCCATATGATAGTACTCTGAAAATAATGAACATAGGCGAAAACTGTGCGCGAAACGGAGTTATAACGAAGCGGGAATCGTGAAAATAAATTTGGTGTTTGTTGCTGATTTGAAAGACGCGAAAATCTTGTTTTAAAGTCATCCCACATCGCCCCAATCACCATTTTGTGCTCCATTTCACAGCTATAAATACCCTTGCTTGGTTCTTTATAGCTTGCAACTCATAGTTTTAGTATAAACAAGTGGAATAACCAAATTTGGTGGCTCCACAAGCATAATACCCCTTTGGGTGTGGTGTGTAGTAGTTTTTATTTCCGCTTTCGATGAAGAGGTGCTGCCCTTCAAGCTCTTCTCATGGTAATCTTGCTTTCTTTGTTTTTTTATTTTATTTTTTATTATTTTTTTAATATTCATTTATTTATTGCTTTCTTAGTTTGTTTAGTTTAGTTTAGGTTCTTAGTTAAGGAGCATTAGCTCGTTAAGGTAGCCTAGTTTAGGCTCGCCTTTAGGCTTTTCATAGCCTTGTAGAGGCTCGTTAGGCTCAACAAGGCTAACATATCATGTTCGTTCATTTAGCTATGCCTAGCATAACATTTACTTTTTTTTGTTGCATTCGTTTGTCTAGCTTAAATCACGCTTATCAATTGGATTTTCTCCTTATTCTCGGGCGGTTTTTCACTAAGGATTAAAAAACGCAAACACTGTCAGTGAATCCTTACAAATTCCCTTTTTATTCACGTTTTAGGGTGTATCATGTGTCTTAATTTACTTTATTTATACAAATACATGTGCTACCACCATTATGTGATCTAATGTGTATATTTGTTTGTTGTGGTTATATGTGGTTACATTTTATCATTTCAGTGCAATCATTCATTTAAGGCCCATCAGTTCCTCGTGGGATACGAGTTGAGCATCAAGTGCCTTATTAGATCGGCTCCGTTTGATTGAGCCTTGATCTCAAATTCATCATTCATCATGTTCATATGTTCATTGTTGAAACTATGTAGTTTGTGATTTAATTATATATACATATGCTCATATATAGTCCATGCACATTTTTATTGAAATAACCAACTTAACAAACTGTTTAACTTAGATTTACTCGCCAACCTTTGTTGACCCAAAAACCATTTTTACACATGACACAGGTGAACAGGTACGAAGAGAAGATTGGACATAGGATGGGCCTTAGTTAACAAGAAACGAATTAGTGCAATATACTCGTTATAAACATCGTCTTGTGTTTGTAATTGTTTATATGAATTAATTGTATTGTGAGACACTTGATATGAATTAATGAATATTTAAAACAAGTAATAGCAAGTCATAAGCTTCCGAGTTAACCCAATCATGCCCCGATCACCTATTCCGCTGCGGTCGGGGTGTGACCTAAATGATTTATCTTGAAAAGATTGATTAAAAATCATTTTGTGAGCCACAAGGGCTAAAACCGTCATTTATCGACATAGTTTAAGGACCTGCTTGAAAACTTAGTTTATAACTTAGTTTAACATCCCAAATAATCCTACTTATAATATTACATTAGTAGGACACTCATTTTTAAGTTCATTACCACTTAAAACCTTGTTTTATGTAAAAGGGTATTTTGGTCAAAGATGGCATAATTATGGAACTTGCGCATAACTTGGATTCTGATTATGATCATGTAATATAACCTCAGAGGGTTATGCTACGTTGTATTATAATCATAATGCAACCTTAGATTAGTAGGTAACTAATTTAAATCTGGTCAGAATCGAAAGTCAAAGCAGAAGTCAAACTTCGCGACTTTCGGTTGCAAACCAACCCTAGAACTGAAACTGACGAGCCGAACATGTTCTTACATGTTCTAATAATTACTACCAATTGTTTAAGTGCCAAAACAGGTTTCATAACATGTATAAGATCAATTTATGATTTTTCCGAAAAATGGCCTGTTTGACTTTTTTTTTTTATAACTTTGACCCGTCAATTGGTCTAGCAAACGTGATCTTCAGGAGGTGCCCTTTAAAGGGACTAACACCTACCTTATTACGATCACTTGGCCATGTTCATTTCGAACAATGGCTGGACCATAATGGTTTTAATCGAAAGTCAAAGCGTTTTCCGTCAAACGCTTGACTTTTAGGGTATAAAGCCTATAAACGAAAATGCAAGAGCAAGGAACACTTACAAGAGGTTCCTAGAATGCAAGAGAACTAAGTTGGATACTCCTTTCAGCTAGGAACTTCAGAGGAGGGAGAAGAGTTATGATTTAGAAAGGTGCAAGTTGGAATGAATCACTTGAACACCTATTTATAGTTGGAGAAATCAAAGGAGGTGAAGCCAGGTGTTTAGGGGTGTAAGAGCAAGCTTACAAGTGTCCCAAAACGTGGCATAGCTGATTACAAGTCCATGGTTTTGAATTAAATGGTTTTGGAGCTTTGCTTGGCTACAAACAAAACTTTCTACAGCAGACTTGTTCTCGCGCCCCGCAAGAGACCCAGGCTTGGTCTCTCTCGGCCCGCGACCGCCCTTTGGCCAGTTTCAAATTTTGACACTTTTAACCCCTTAACTTATTAAAGTTTCTAAAAACCTTTTTAAACACCTTTTTGGCACTTTTAGCCCTCCGTAGCCAATACTTGGCATACCCGGGATTATGCCCGGACATTGTCGAGCTCTCGGTTCGTCAAAAGGTCACTCGGAGGTATAAATTAACATGTTGACACTTTTAATCCCTCCATTATTCAACTTTCACATATTTACAAAATTGAACTCTCTCGTTCAACAAATGGCACGTATCAGAGTTTAGGACTTTACAAAGGATCACTCAAAGGCTTATGATAAGCATGTTGATTCCGATGTCACTCATGGGCTGGGCATGTTGACATATCAGTCACTCAGAAGCCAAATTTCAAACATGTTGACATATCAGTCACTCATAGGCTGTTATATATGCATGTTGACATCGGATCATCACTTAGAGGCTCAGATTGAGTATGTTGACGCCTTTAGTCCTTATTGCTCTTTAACATACTATATTTAAAAATACAACACGTGTCACTATACTATTGGACACGATTTTACAGGGTGTTACATCCTCACCCCCTTAAAAGAAATCTCGACCTCAAGATTTTATTCAAAAAGATGGGGGTACTTTTGTCGCATAGTGGACGCAACCTCCCATGTATACTCGGGACCTCTAAAAGCGTCCCACTTAACTTTTACTATAGGTATCATTTTTCTTCGGAGCTTCTTAACCTATCGATCCTCGATCGAAATTGGTTTCTCAATGAACCTCAGGTTTCTATCAATTTGCACATCCTTGTGCGACATTGCTAGCGACTCATCAGCTAGACATTTCTTAAATTAGATATGTGGAATACATCATGGATTCCACTAAGCTCCTCTGGCAATCTGAGCTTATAAGCCACAGTGCCGACACATTCGAGTATCTCGAATGGTCCAATATATCTTGGGCTCAACTTGCCCTTCTTTCGAAAACGCATCACACCTTTCCAGGGTGATACATTCAGCATGACCTTGTCCCCTATTTGGAACTTAAGAGGTTTACGCCTCTTGCCAGCATAGCTTTTCTGCCTGTCCCTGGCAGCTTTGAGACGATCACGGATTGGCATAATCTTTTCCGTGGTCTCCAGGACAATCTCAGGCCCTGATAGTTAGGCTTTCCCAACTTCTGCCCAACATACGGGCGTTCTACATTTTCTCCCATACAAGGCCTCAAAAGAAGCAGCCTTGATGCTAGTATGATAACTGTTATTGTAGGAGAATTCTATTAGGGGTAAGTGGTCATCCCAACTTCCACCTAAATCAATCACACATGCCCTAAGCATGTCTTCCAAAGTCTGAATAGTACGCTCACTTTGACCATCAGTCTACGGATGGTAAGCCGTACTGAAATTTAATCGTGTGCCTAAGGATTGTTGGAAACTTTTCCAAAAGTGAGATGTGTATCTAGTATCTCTATCGGATACAATAGATACTAGCACACCATGTAGGGAGACAATCTTGTCCATATACAATTTAGCCAATTTATCTGAATTATATGTTTCCTTAATTGGCAGGAAATGTGCTGACTTTGTCAGCCTATCCACTATGACCCAAATAGTGTCATTTCCACTTTTGGTCTTAGGCAACTTGGCAATCAAGTCCATAGTTACCATTTCCCATTTTCAAGTGGGAATTTCAAGTTGTTGTAGAAGTCCTGACGGTTTCTGATGTTTGGCCGGCTATGGATTTCTTCAAACCCATCCACCAATAATTCTTCTTCAAGTCTTGATACATCTTGTCACCTCCCGGGTGAACCGAGTATCTTGAATTGTGCAAAACGAAAAAAAAAAGTAGTACACGCCAAGTGACATTCACCTATCGAATACTCAAATTGAATAGTGTTATGTGAGGACGTTTTTTAAGGTAATTAAAGGATATATAATTTCATAAACCAATAACCAATTTAATGAATATATATATACCAAATTTAAATGATAAAACCCTAATGTTATACGAAAATATATCGTTGCAAATATCAAATGTTCTTTGAAATAAGTAAGAAGAAGAGAAAGGTTGTGAAGAAGTAAAGTGTTTAATAAAAAAAAAAAGAAAATGAGTTTTCTAGTAAGATTGCATTTATAAAGCATTATGTGCATAGAATAGTTGTATAGGAGTTTTGTGTGCATTTAATCGTTGTACAAAGTTAAATAGTATTTTTGTGAAGGAAAAACAAATATGATAATTAATATAAGGGTAAGCATCGTGTGGATAGAATGGTTGTATAGGAGCTTTATGTGCATTGAATGATGGTTGTACAAAGTTGAATAGTGTTTTTACGAGAGGAAGAGAATATGATAACTAATTTAAGGGTAAAAATAACATTGCATCTATATGAATCAGCACTTGATAGCAAACAACCTTACGCTCCCACCTTCCTTATTAAAAGCAACACGTCAAAAAGTAACTACCCTTGTTCTATTTTAATTTCCTTGGTTTACTACATACAAAAAGTAATTGGTTTGTCCTTTTTTTCTTTCTTAAATTGTGTTCGGTTACACTTCAAGCATATGCCTTTTTCAACAATAATCAAACAGAATTGATTTGATAACCCACAACATATTTGAAACAAGAAATTCACAACAATGATCAACCAGAATTGGTTTGTTCATAAACAATACCCTCGCATAAATTGAGAACATCATATTTGATCATCAATTAAATCGAAAGCATCAGATTCAGAATATCCGATCAAGAAGACGGAGAACAAAGAAAGTTTTTTGGCGAAAAGAAAAAAAGTTGAAACGAAACGAAATCTATTTCGTGAATCAGAAGAGAAATACTAGAATCAAACTCTAGCGAGTCGGTGACGAAGACGGATCTGTTAATATTGAATACGGATCTGTTATCTATATTTCTAGCGATTGTTTGGAATCCTCATCGTTTATGTTAGATTTGTTACTAAGACGCATAAATTGAAAATTATTGTTGTGGAATCAGGTTTTTTGACATGTTTTAGACCATGGGTAATGGTTAATGCCTAATACGGATCTCTTTGGGTCCCAACCCTCTTCATGCCCCTATAATGCTCAAGGGGATAATGTTTTGGGCATTATCAAATTTTTTTCACGCCCCTACAATAATGCCTATTACGCATGACCTTAGATTGTTTTGCTTTTTATTGATTTTTTACTTATGCACTTTATCTGCTTAATTATATATTTTAAATCTATTTGATCGTTAGTTGTTTGCCAAAAACAAATTTCTAACTTCAAGAGTCAAATAGATAAAAGTTATTTCTAACAAAATCGTCAAATAAATTATATTGTTGATGCATAAACATTTTTTTAAGATTTCTATACACTCTATAGATTGTAAAAGCCTCTTTACACACTAATAAGGTTAAGGGTATTTAAATTAAGTTATTAACGTGACAAAATTAGAGTTGAGTAATGCGTCAAAATTATAAAATTATTTTTGTCCAATGCGTTAAAGATTTAGACATTTAAAATATAAGTGAGTTTGAACATTTTCAATATAGTCAAGGTTATACATTACCATTATCATTAACAATTAACATTAACATTAACAATATAAACAAAAAGCAACATTTCTTAACATATATTCTTAGAACTTACTTTTAATCCCCCATATCCAACATTTCTGTTTAACACATTTATAACACACCTAAATGCTAATAATGTATAATTATACAACACTCACCAATGCTAATTTCACCAATACCCTTTACCAACTTGGTAACCGTTGTCCAGAAATTTCATCAATTACATTTTTAAGTAACCATCCTACTAAGAAAATGTAACATTTTTGGCGTGGGGTCAAAAAATAATATGCTCAAATTTATGTCGGCAAAGTTGGGTCATTTCTCAAAAACATTTTCTTTCTTTTTTAGTAAAAGGCTTTAGTTTGGCATTCTAGACTGCTACATTGGTATCTCATATATTAATACTACAGGTATTCATAATCAACATCCTGCCATAGCGTGCAGGTTTGCATCAACTCGTTGTATATAAAGTCTTTGTAAGATGCACATATAAGATACCCGAATGACATCTATGCTCAGTGAAAGAAGTTTGACATTGTGGAACCCTTGAAGCAGACTAATAATAGCAGAAGCATCCGAGCGGCTTGGCATCTTTAGACTGTGTAAAGAGAGTTGTGCTTTTTCGAAAGAACGGAAACCGTCTGTTAAGAACATCAGAACATGTAAGGACAGTGATCTCTAATGAGCAAGGAAGCAAGCTCAGGTGTAGAAATTTGATATCCTCCAAATTATTTTAAAAATTCTTTAGTTGAGGTGTAACCACATTGACAGTAAATGCTCCTGAACTTCCGTTTTCAAGCGTGAGACTAAAAGATCGAGGATGACAAATACTTAAAACCTTCGACAACTGTTGAGGCAGTATCTTCCTTTCGTACTTTAGAATCATTGAATGATCTATCATGCTATCTTTGTGCTAAATACTAACGAATAATATATATATATATATATATATATATATATATATATATATATGTTCATTTGATAAGAAATTTAATGTGGGAAGAAAAAGAAGAAATGACATAAAATACTTTCTAACTTCTCTCATTAATTATGTTATCTCTCATTAATAAAGCAAAAACATTTTATCTTACACATTTCAAAATTTATCCTACATATGTCTTACATTTAACGGAATTTACCCTACACACATGTAAATTTACCTTACACATTTCAAAATTTATCCTACACATGTCGAAAATTGTCCTACACCATAAATTATTTTATCTTGAAAGAATATATGAAAAGATATAAGTTACAAGTTTAATTAAATAGCTAACTAATAACAATTATAGATTTACCTATATGCCCTTTTTCATAATATTAAATACATACATTAAATGAATTAAATGGAGAATTTCTATTGGTTTAAAAGTTAATTTTTTTTATTCTTACAAAATTTTTCTTCTCATATATATATATATATATACATATATATATATATATAAACATATATTTAACCGAACCCTTGATGATAATCGGATATGGTTACTTGTCATGGCAACAGGTTATATTATCTAATCTTGAACCTCTCGTTACGATTCTAATGGGTAACTTGACCCATGAAATCACATCAACCCTTACGGGACTTGTAGTGTTAAAAACGGGTGTTTAAGACTAGATAATTACTTTATGGATACATACTTTAATTCTGAATTCGAACTCGCTACCAAAACCATAACTCACCTACGTTCCTCATGTAGGATAACTTCGGTGCTCCATCCTCCAACCCTCCAACTCTTCACGGGATTACCAAAGGAAAAGCTTGTAAAACCGTGAGTACATTCGAAAGCCCTTTTACGCTTTACAATTTTGGTGCAATATGTTTAACCTATCAAATTACACATTCACACTCATACTTTATGCAAACACAAACAATCCATTCATACATGCTTAAATACGTGATACTTGATTTGTATTCTTTGAATATTCTTATGTGATTCACTTGTCATTTACTTAGTACGAGCCTCCCCTTAACATGTATAGCGTTATAGGAGTAACGCACCGCCCGTAGTCTTATGGTCATGTTAAGTCTTTAATTCATGCGGTAATTACAGGGTTGACTTGTAAAATTGCATGCCATGATGCATTAATCTAGTTAACTATTTTTATCATGAGGATTTGTTTAACATTTTTTTCACATACTTATGCTATATTAAACTTGTGTAGTCGCTAATGCTTTGTGTGTTGAACTACACTTTTAAACATGTTGCAGGTTGATGATGTTGATATCGACGAAATCTAGTAAGACAACTTAGAAACACTTCTAGAAATGCTAGATTATGTTATTGTAGTATTGATGAATTTTGTTGTACTTTGAACTTCCAATGGTTGTAATTTGATTTCTTGTAATGTACTTGACAATGTTTATCTATGATTGAAATCGGTTTTGAATTGAATATTGTCACACTAATGTTATGAAGTCTTGAGCAATCTATTTACATCCGCCCCGATGATTCCGCCATCGATTGGGGTGTGACAGTATATATATATATATACACACACATATTACATTGGCTAAGATGGACGATGAGATTATAATATTGATAAAATATTAATGGTTCACATAAGGGGTGCAACATAGTTGATGTAACATTTGTAAAAATCGGGTCTCCAAAACCCGCTCCGTTTTGTAATCAAATACCAAGTTATGAAAGTACATTAATTATTTATGATTATTTTGAGTTTAAACGTTACATAATTAATAAATAAACTAAACTATAAAAATTAAATTGGATAAAAAGTTAAAATAAAATAAATAAAAAAACAACTGAAGCTGCCGGGACTCGAACCGGGTCAGCTGAGGCATTTCAAGACTTAACATCCATTTCCCAAACCACTCCGCCACAATGTGTTTTCTGTTAACAATTGGCAACCAAATGGAACTTATACGCAAACTCGAATTAACCATTGATGCCATCCGAATAACGGAAACCGGCAAACCGATCGCTAAATCATTTCGACTTCTTCTGGCCAACTTATAACCGATGTATTTCGGTTTCTAATTAAGTCCGAATTGAATGAACATAAAGTTTCATCATTTCCGGTATTTGAAACCGAAAACTTATCAAACTCTGATTTAATTCAAGTTCTGATCATTTGCGCGATTCATAACTATCACAACAGCACTCAATTTCATTTTCGTCAAGTTTCTGAACCGTAAGATTCTCTGAATCAGATCGCCGGAATTTTTCTGCAACTCACCGGAAAACCGGGACTCACATTCTCGCGGTAATTCTTTCGGCTCTTTTTGTTTAAAGCATGTGATTAGTCAATCTCGAACACAACTCCATCATCAGAATCAATATTAGCCAACGTTTATCGGAAATCTTACCATCGCCGGAAAGTTCCTGAGATTGCCGGAATCCCTCTGTGAACTGGTAAGATATTCTGCACTTCATTTAAACCTTGTTTAGGTGATTTAATTCTATAAATAATCGATCCACACTGTTAATTGTTTCAACAGTCGGAGTTCATTTCCTGTACCGACAAACCTTCGCCGGATTTCTGTGATTATCTTCAATCGGTAAATTCTGTTCTTTAAACTCTCTCCATTCCTTACTCTTGAATTACTGTTAGTGTCTAAGATCTTTGTAAATCACAAAATCAACTTTAACAAGTCGAATTACGCTGACCGTGTAATCCGACGAAGAAGATGAAGCTATTTCAGAATATAAGAGTAATTAAAATCCGGTTTATAAACGGGTTAGACACACAGTCCAGCGGTGGACTGTGTGCAAATTTCATAATCACGTCCCGAGTTCGATCCTTACTACGCACACGCTATACGTAATAACATTCCTTTTTATTCATGAACTAACCGGGTTAGAGCGGGTAGTTGTTAAGTATAATATAAATCAAGAATATAACCGGGTTAGACACACAGTCCAGCGGTGGACTGTGTGCAAAATAAACTTCACGTCGCGCGTTCGAGTCCCGTCACAAGCACCGGTCCATGGAATTAAAACGTTTTTGCAAAATAAAGGAATTTTCTGTAAATTCGAATAAGTATATAAATATAATTAAAACTGAGTTTCTAACGGGTTAGTCACGTAGCTCAGTTGGTAGAGCTACGTGCACGTGAACGGAAGGTCACCGGTTCGAATCCCGCTTGGCGCAACATTTACCGCTGACCGAACCGGTCAACGGTCAACGGTCAATGGTCAAACAGTAAAAAAAATAATATTTTTTATATATATATAATTGTTTATTTTAATTTAAAAATCAATTAAAAATACTTAAAAATAACATTTTTAAAGATAGAAAATAGCCATAAACTCACAAAAATATATCTAAAAATCCCATTAAAAATCCTTAATAAAATCCATCCATTTAATATACTTTTCCATTATTATTTAGGTTAGTATTCCTCGTCGATCCGCTCATCTAAATCGTGCGCATCTCACCATCTTCAATTCAACGCACCCAATGTGAGTGAACCTTTCAAATTCCCCGTTTTAATCACGTTTTGGGGTGTATCATGTGTCTTTGTTTATTTACATATTATAACGAAATTATTGTGCATATATCATATCATGACATGTGTATTAGTTTGTTGCTGTTAAGTAGTTATTATTGGATGCAAATTATTATTTCAGTACATGCAATTGCCGAGGCCGCAGCTCCCCATCCATCGAGGTTGAGCTTGATCCCCATCTTATTATGCGGTTGATCTTGGCGTGCCCGCACGATCGGCTCCGTTTGATTGAGCCTTGATCGGTCATTTCATTTTACATATCAATACATGCAATACGCTCGGCTCCGTTTGATTGAGCCTTGAGTGCACAGTTCAATTTACATTTCCAGTTCATGCAATACGTTCGGCTCCGTTTGATTGAGCCTTGAGCGCACAGTTCAATTTACATTTCCAGTACATGCAATACGATCGGCTCCGTTTGATTGAGCCTTGATCGCACAGTTCATTTATGTTAGTTATCATATGATATTGGTATATTCATGTATGCTATCCAGTGTTAATATATGTTATAATTGTAAATGCTATTTGCCAATGTTTGATTACTTACATGTGCTCTTTTATGATTATGCACAATATTTTATTGATAAACTAACCATAATATCATTGTCAAATGTTTATCTAATAAGGTTCACTCGCCAACTTATGTTGACCCAAAACCTCCCATTTTACACATGATACAGGTGAACCAGCAGCAGCTAGGAACACATAGGACCTGGATTAGAAGAAATAAAACGATTTAGTATTTGGATTGTTATGTTTGGTTATTTTCCCTTGTATTGAATGAACATGTTTGGATGTTTGAGAATGTAACTTTGACTTCATTAATTATGAAACATAATAGTAAATGTCATGTGCTTTGGTGATAACCCAATTATGCCCCGACTCTTATTTCCGCTGCGGGTCGTGGTGTGACAGATTGGTATTAGAGCCATGACTATAGGGATATAGGATAGGTTATTAGACCCTTAGAGCCTATACTATAGTCGATTAGAAACTTATAAGAATTTTGTGTGTTATATGCCAAATTTCATGATGTTTATATGTTTATGTTAAATGTTACATTTGATATTGTGCAAGCATGTTCATAAGTATGTATTATCAACTAATGCCTATCATGAAATCGTATGATCATGACATATCACATCCATGCAAGCACACACCACATCATGATTGATTTTACAATGATTTTCGTGTTTTCAAATCTCATCAAAGTGAGTTCTCATGACGGGCATGTAGTAACTGGAAGGGTACTAGTACCGGTAGTCGGAACGTCCTGTCTAGGCTGGCATTCGTATAAATCCAAAATAAAGGACCAGTTTGCCTACCTGGGGACTAACGATGAGAGTACGAAATACCTATTAGGCCAAAGCATGCTATACCAAACGTCGTGAGAGCTAATCCCACTTTGAGTTGTCATTGTGTCTACACCTGGACACGTTCCGACCAAACATCTCATGAACATATTTTGTGGCTTGCATTCGGGGGATGCGAGTGTTAAATTGCCAATACTAATGTGAAACCTACCAAGCCATTAGCCATGGGGGCCCACATGACTATGTAGGTGAAGGTATGGGGGACATTTGAGGCCCAACATGAGCGAACCCAAGACATCCTTTGGATGTAGTTGCATTATTGATATTTATGTTATTTTCATTTTCTTAAAGACACATGACACCTAAAAAGACACCATAAACTCACAATCTTCTCATTTTATGATCCTGTAGATGTCGTCAAGACAGCATCGAAGGGGTAGGAAATCGGAAAAGTCTCGGGAGCGTTTGGCCACTCATATCGCGAATCAAATGGCCACGATATTGCCTGACATCGTGGTACAAGTACAACAAGCCCTTGCTGCAAATCCTACTAACCCTCCTCAACAGCAGGACCAGAACATCGACAACCCTCCTACCATCAAATGCTCCTTCAAACATTTTAAGTCCTGTGATCCTCCAAAATTCGAAGGGACTGAGGGAGTCACTGCTCTCCTACATTGGTTCGAGGAGATAGAAAACGTTTTCTTAAACTGCGATTGTCCTGAGGATCGCAAAGTTCGTTACGCTACCGGGAGACTACTTGGTGTAGCTCTCACTTGGTGGAATACTGAGAAAGGAAAGAGGGGAACAGAAGATGCGATGGCCTTAACTTGGGAGGAGTTAAGGGAGATCATGACTAGGCGATTCTGTCCTAGAAGTGAAATTAAGAAATTGGAGGATGAATTCCATGCCTTGAAGCAAAAAGATGGTGATCACTCTACTTACAACAAAAGGTTCTTGGAGTTGAACCAAATGGTTCCAAACTTATTCACTCCAACCTATCGTCTGATCGAACATTACATTCGAGGACTTCCCTCGAAAATCCAAGATTCGGTCCTCAGCGTTTCACCGGTAACACTCGAAGCTGCCATGGAGTTGGCAACAGAACTGACCGAAAACCGAATTCGCAATGGGAAGTTCAAAGAGGAAAAGAAGATAGCCCCTGCTGAGGGACAAACCTCAAACCACCACACTCTTTCCTCTAAATTTGCTAACAAGAGGAAGCGTAACACCAGGAACTTTGCAGTCACCCAAACCAACACCCCTATTCCTGCTGCACCCATCACTCAAGCCACTCCTCCACCCACGCCATACAGAAAACCATACACAGGGCCACTACCAAAATGTAACCGTTGTCAGTATCACCACTCCCCTGATTATCCTTGCCAATACTGTACCGGCTGCGGTCGCGCCGGACACACTGTTCAAAACTGCCGCACGCTTCAACGAACAAACCGCCACCAACTTATAACCCAAACCCACCAACAGTTAATGGGTCAAGCCCAACAACAACTACCATTTCCACCCACTCAACATTTAGCCCAAACATACTATCAACCTAATTACCCTATGGGCCAACCTATGCGGGCTTGTTTCAATTGCGGCGACCCAAGTCATTTCAGAAACACATGTCCAAGGTTGGTCAATATTATTCATGCTCAGGCCCAAGCCAACCCTGTGAATCAAGCAAACCAAGCTCCTCCACCTGCTAGAGGAAGAGCTTTCAATATTAATGCAAACCAGGCCAGAGCTGACGACAATGTGGTCAACGGTACGTTTCTTATAAATGGTAGATATGCCTCTATGTTATTTGATACTGGTGCGGATAGAAGTTTCGTGTCATTAGAATTTGAACCTATCTTAAGTAAAAATCGGGATAAGCTCGCGGAATCCATAACGGTAGAAGTTGCGGACGGAAAACCTGTTTCATTAGA
The DNA here is from genome assembly GCA_947069175.1 of Scalesia atractyloides. Lineage (NCBI taxonomy): Eukaryota > Viridiplantae > Streptophyta > Magnoliopsida > Asterales > Asteraceae > Scalesia > Scalesia atractyloides. The sequence goes on along the minus strand of CAMTDV010000759.1, from coordinate 37,131 downwards.
CTCTATTTTACGCAACTGTACGCTCACCTTAAACGACCACGATTTCTCAATCGATCTTATTCCTATGAAGCTGGGAAGTTTCGACATCATAATCGGGATGGATTGGCTCAGTCTACATCATGCGGAAGTTGTATGTCGTGAGAAATTTATTCGTATTCCTCTTTCAAACGGTCAGACTCTTCGAATCATTGGAGAAACCTCATCGAAAGGGCTCAACTTGATGTCTTGTCTTCAAGCTCAAAAATACCTTCGCAAGAATTATGTCGCGTTTTTAGCCCATATCATCAAGAAGGGGACCACAGAGAAGAAACTTGAAGATATTCCTGTTGTAAAAGATTTTCCACAAGTTTTTCCTGACGACATTTCAGGACTTCCTCCAATCAGAGATGTCGAATTCCGTATCGATCTTATACCTGGTGCTACACCAGTGGCAAAATCTCCATATAGGTTAGCCCCCTCTGAAATGCAAGAGCTAGCCAGTCAATTGCAAGAGTTGACTGACAAGGGATTCATACGCCCCAGCTCATCGCCTTGGGGTGCGCCTGTTCTTTTTGTAAAGAAGAAAGATGGATCCTTTCGTATGTGCATCGACTACAGGGAGCTCAACAAGTTAACCATCAAAAATCGATATCCCTTACCTCGCATAGATGATCTTCTTGACCAACTACAAGGTGCCAATTGTTTTTCGAAAATCGACCTTCGATCTGGCTATCATCAGCTTAGAGTGCATGAAGAAGACGTCCCTAAAACTGCTTTTCGAACTCGATATGGCCACTATGAATTCATGGTTATGCCGTTTGGATTAACCAACGCACCAGCTGTTTTCATGGACCTAATGAATAGAGTCTGCAAACCTTACCTTGATCGATTTGTTATTGTATTCATCGACGATATTCTTATCTATTCAAAATCTAAAGCTGATCATGAGCGTCATCTGCGACTTGTTCTTGCACTTCTAGAAAAGGAAAAGCTTTATGCCAAGTTCTCTAAATGTGAATTCTGGTTAAAAGAGGTGCAATTTCTCGGGCATGTAGTCAATGACAAAGGAATACATGTGGATCCATCAAAGATCAAAGCAATTCAAGAATGGCAAGCTCCACGTACACCAACTGAAGTAAGGTCTTTTCTTGGACTAGCTGGCTATTATCGTCGGTTCATTTCAAACTTCTCTCGCATTGCGGTGCCACTCACGGCTTTAACCCATAAAGGGAAACCATTTGTATGGGGACCCAAGAAAGAAGAAGCTTTTCAAACTCTCAAGCAAAAACTTTGCGATGCACCAATCCTCACTCTTCCTGAAGGTTGTGATGATTTTGTAGTCTATTGCGACGCGTCAGGGCAAGGATTAGGTTGCGTTCTCATGCAAAGGGGAAAAGTCATAGCTTATGCCTCAAGGCAACTCAAGACACACGAAAAGAACTACACCACTCATGACCTTGAACTTGGAGCCGTTGTATTCGCTCTTAAGATATGGAGACATTATCTATATGGTACGAAGTGTGAAATATACACTGACCACAAGAGTCTTCAACATATCTTCAATCAGAAAGAGTTAAATATGAGGCAACGAAGATGGGTCGAACTCCTAAATGATTACGACTGTGAAATCAGATACCACCCTGGTAAAGCAAATGTGGTGGCTGATGCACTTAGTCGAAAGGGTTATGCGAACTCCATTCATCTTCTATGTTCGCAAATTATAACAAATATTAAGGATCAAATTCGAGAAGCTCAACACGTTTCAATAACTGAGGAAGATGTACAAAAAGAGATGTCCTGTGGAGCCGAGCTAAAACTTGAAACTAAATCTGATGGTATTTTGTATTACCTAGATCGTATATGGATTCCTAACCACATCAATCTTCGTGAAACACTCATGCATGAAGCTCATAAATCGCGATATTCTATACACCCAGGAGCTGATAAGATGTATCAAGACCTACGGTACACCTATTGGTGGCCTGGAATGAAGAAAGATATTGCCGTTTTTGTTTCCAAGTGTCTCACATGTTCTAAGGTGAAGGCTGAACACCAAAGACCCTCAGGACTTCTAGTCCAACCGGAAATACCTGTATGGAAGTGGGAAAATATAACCATGGATTTCATTACCGGGTTACCTCGCACTTCTAGTGGGTATGACACTATATGGGTGATTATAGACCGACTTACAAAATCAGCTCACTTTATTCCTATTCGGGAAGATTTCAAGAACGAAAAGCTTGCTCGTATTTATATCAACAAAATCGTAAGCCGACACGGGGTACCAGTAAGTATTATTTCTGATCGTGATGGTCGTTTCACCTCACGAACATGGCAAGCAGTACAATCCGCTATGGGCACTCGATTAGATCTCAGTACCGCCTATCATCCTCAAACTGATGGACAGTCTGAGCGCACCATTCAAACTCTTGAGGACATGCTTAGGGCATGTGTCATAGACTTCAAGGGAAATTGGGACGCCCACCTACCGTTAGTTGAATTTTCGTACAACAACAGTTATCATTCGAGCATCGGCATGGCACCTTTTGAAGCTTTATATGGTCGAAAGTGCCGATCTCCTGTTTGTTGGCACGAAATTGGGGAAGCACAAATTACTGGCCCAGAATTGATCCAAGAAACCACAGATAAGATTCATCAAATCCGAAACCATCTTCTAGCAGCTCAAAGTCGTCAAAAGAATTACGCAGATAAACGACGGAAGCCCTTGGAGTTTAGCATTGGTGATCATGTGCTTTTAAAAGTATCACCGTGGAAGGGAGTAGTTCGTTTTGGTCAAAAGGGAAAGCTAGCACCACGTTATGTAGGACCTTTCAAAATACTCGAAAGAGTAGGTCCTGTAGCATACAAGCTTGACCTACCGGAAGAACTCGACAGGATTCATCCCACATTCCACGTGTCGAACTTGAAGAAGTGCCTCGCTGATGAGAATCTTCATATTCCACTGGAGGATATTCAGATTGATGAATCCATGCATTTTATTGAAAGACCAGTGGAGATTATGGACTATGGAGAAAAGCGTCTACGACGAAGTCGCATTCCTATTGTTAGGGTACGCTGGGAGTCGAAACGGGGACCTGAGTTTACTTGGGAACGTGAAGACTCAATGCGTGAAAAATACCCGCATCTTTTCCCTACTACTTCAACCGTTTAAATTTCGGGACGAAATTTCCTAAAAGTAGGGAATACTGTAACATTTGTAAAAATCGGGTCTCCAAAACCGCTCCGTTTTGTAATCAAATACCAAGTTGTACATTAATTATTTATGATTATTTTGAGTTTAAACGTTACATAATTAATAAATAAACTAAATTATAAAAATTAAATTGGATAAAAAGTTAAAATAAAATAAATAAAAAAACAACTGAAGCTGCCGGGACTCGAACCCGGGTCAGCTGAGGCATTTCAAGACTTAACATCCATTTCCCAAACCACTCCGCCACAATGTGTTTTCTGTTAACAATTGGCAACCAAATGGAACTTATACGCAAACTCGAATTAACCATTGATGCCATCCGAATAACGGAAACCGGCAAACCGATCGCTAAATCATTTCGACTTCTTCTGGCCAACTTATAACCGATGTATTTCGGTTTCTAATTAAGTCCGAATTGAATGAACATAAAGTTTCATCATTTCCGGTATTTGAAACCGAAAACTTATCAAACTCTGATTTAATTCAAGTTCTGATCATTTGCGCGATTCATAACTATCACAACAGCACTCAATTTCATTTTCGTCAAGTTTCTGAACCGTAAGATTCTCTGAATCAGATCGCCGGAATTTTTCTGCAACTCACCGGAAAACCGGGACTCACATTCTCGCGGTAATTCTTTCGGCTCTTTTTGTTTAAAGCATGTGATTAGTCAATCTCGAACACAACTCCATCATCAGAATCAATATTAGCCAACGTTTATCGGAAATCTTACCATCGCCGGAAAGTTCCTGAGATTGCCGGAATCCCTCTGTGAACTGGTAAGATATTCTGCACTTCATTTAAACCTTGTTTAGGTGATTTAATTCTATAAATAATCGATCCACACTGTTAATTGTTTCAACAGTCGGAGTTCATTTCCTGTACCGACAAACCTTCGCCGGATTTCTGTGATTATCTTCAATCGGTAAATTCTGTTCTTTAAACTCTCTCCATTCCTTACTCTTGAATTACTGTTAGTGTCTAAGATCTTTGTAAATCACAAAATCAACTTTAACCAGTCGAATTACACTGACCGTGTAATCCGACGAAGAAGATGAAGCTATTTCAGAATATAAGAGTAATTAAAATCCGGTTTATAAACGGGTTAGACACACAGTCCAGCGGTGGACTGTGTGCAAATTTCATAATCACGTCCCGAGTTCGATCCTTACTACGCACACGCTATACGTAATAACATTCCTTTTTATTCATGAACTAACCGGGTTAGAGCGGGTAGTTGTTAAGTATAATATAAATCAAGAATATAACCGGGTTAGACACACAGTCCAGCGGTGGACTGTGTGCAAAATAAACTTCACGTCGCGCGTTCGAGTCCCGTCACAAGCACCGGTCCATGGAATTAAAACGTTTTTGCAAAATAAAGGAATTTTCTGTAAATTCGAATAAGTATATAAATATAATTAAAACTGAGTTTCTAACGGGTTAGTCACGTAGCTCAGTTGGTAGAGCTACGTGCACGTGAACGGAAGGTCACCGGTTCGAATCCCGCTTGGCGCAACATTTACCGCTGACCGAACCGGTCAACGGTCAACGGTCAATGGTCAAACAGTAAAAAAAATAATATTTTTTATATATATATAATTGTTTATTTTAATTTAAAAATCAATTAAAAATACTTAAAAATAACATTTTTAAAGATAGAAAATAGCCATAAACTCACAAAAATATATCTAAAAATCCCATTAAAAATCCTTAATAAAATCCATCCATTTAATATACTTTTCCATTATTATTTAGGTTAGTATTCCTCGTCGATCCGCTCATCTAAATCGTGCGCATCTCACCATCTTCAATTCAACGCACCCAATGTGAGTGAACCTTTCAAATTCCCCGTTTTAATCATGTTTTGGGGTGTATCATGTGTCTTTGTTTATTTACATATTATAACGAAATTATTGTGCATATATCATATCATGACATGTGTATTAGTTTGTTGCTGTTAAGTAGTTATTATTGGATGCAAATTATTATTTCAGTACATGCAATTGCCGAGGCCGCAGCTCCCCATCCATCGAGGTTGAGCTTGATCCCCATCTTATTATGCGGTTGATCTTGGCGTGCCCGCACGATCGGCTCCGTTTGATTGAGCCTTGATCGGTCATTTCATTTTACATATCAATACATGCAATACGCTCGGCTCCGTTTGATTGAGCCTTGAGTGCACAGTTCAATTTACATTTCCAGTTCATGCAATACGTTCGGCTCCGTTTGATTGAGCCTTGAGCGCACAGTTCAATTTACATTTCCAGTACATGCAATACGATCGGCTCCGTTTGATTGAGCCTTGATCGCACAGTTCATTTATGTTAGTTATCATATGATATTGGTATATTCATGTATGCTATCCAGTGTTAATATATGTTATAATTGTAAATGCTATTTGCCATGTTTGATTACTTACATGTGCTCTTTTATGATTATGCACAATATTTTATTGATATAACATAACTAATCATTGTCAAATGTTTATCTAATAAGGTTCACTCGCCAACTTATGTTGACCCAAAACCTCCCATTTTACACATGATACAGGTGAACCAGCAGCAGCTAGGAACACATAGGACCTGGATTAGAAGAAATAAAACGATTTAGTATTTGGATTGTTATGTTTGGTTATTTTCCCTTGTATTGAATGAACATGTTTGGATGTTTGAGAATGTAACTTTGACTTCATTAATTATGAAACATAATAGTAAATGTCATGTGCTTTGGTGATAACCCAATTATGCCCCGACTCTTATTTCCGCTGCGGGTCGGGGTGTGACAGTTGAGGCGGGAGGGGCGGGCGACCGTTGAACTTTTCACTCAGTACTGGATAGAGTATGTAGTTTTGTATAGAAATTTTTGAGTATCTACATTTTCGACCTCACAGTTGAAAATCTCAATAGAGTATGTAGCTTCATATAGAAATTTTTGAGTACATATGTTTTCGATCTCACGGTTGAAAATCTCAAGCTTCATCACTGATGCACATTAATGTAAACCTTGGATTAGTGGTGAGATTATTATAGTGAAAATGAACCTTCTAATTTTTTTAATAAACGCAAAATATAATTTGCTTTCAACCATTTCAAACTGAAAGTTCGGATTAAAAGAGTTGGATGGCTCAGATGAATCGGATAGGTATAATATACAATTTCCAAATCTATTTATTTTTCGTTTAAGTTGATTTTCTTCAATGATTTGTGTTTGTTAACCTTTAGAAAAACTGACAACGTAGGTGTGTTGTGTTTTTTTCTTTATAACGTTGCATTCAACATAGAGTGTTTACTGATACTGTGACGGTACCCCAACGAATCGAACGGATTCCAACCAATACCGGTATTGTTATTATCAAAACCGGTATTGAAGTTCATTTATTATGGTTTTAGATCAATATAAACACAACTTAATTTTTTTGAATTGGTTTTATATTTAGGTTGTTTTAGCGAGTATTGGTACCGTACGTAACAACCAAACCGATACCAAACAAATTCACGACGAGTAGCGGGGGAGATCGTCCTAGTTACTCATTATAAAACATATAAGATGTTTGCTTTATTTACCTTTTAAAATTTAGCTTTTAGTGTAGACAATTTCTGGAAAAATCACCAAAATAGATATGTTGACTAAGAATATAAATGAAATGAGAAATACATATTTAGCCGTTACCAAAGCAGACAAACAAAAAATAGTCAACCGAGAGATGTCAAATAGGATTCGCCGACTAAGACAACTAGAATTTAGCTGGCACAAAAAACTTTGAAAAGTACAACAAGGTGCACAAAAAACTAATAAAAAAAGATACGTGTAAAGAGCTAAATTCAGTCGGCAAATGAAAAGTGGGGCTAGGTTTAGTCGACCCGTTAATATTGGGGGTAAAAATCCTAGTCGATGGCTAAATTTGCCCACACTTTACACGTGTTACAATCTAACTGCTATTATACGGACTCCTTTGTACTTTATCATGAGTTCTTGCGTCGTCTAAGCTTTAGTTATCTCAGTCGGTGGATCCTATTTGGCATCTCTTGATTGGCTCTATTTTTGTTTGTCTATTTCGGTAACGGCTGAATACACATTCTTGTTTCATTTATTTTCTTGGTTAGCATGTCTATTTTGGTGGTTTTCTTTTATATGGTTTTGATTACATTCGGCTAATCAATCTTTAACTCTTACGATATGGGTTACAAGAGTTAGGGGTGTGCAATAACCGAACCGTTAATCGAAACCGAACCGAAAACCGACAAAACCGAACCAAATTAACCGAAAGTCAGTTATCAGTTATTTTTTTTACCATCAGTTAACCAAGCAAAATTAACTTAACCGAACTGAACCAATTATTTTTTTCATATATTTCAAGATTTTATACCTACATTTCATTTATTTGCACCTTTGTATCATGTATTTATATCTCCATTACATTTATTTCTAACAAAACTTTCAGTCCTTGTTTGATTTGGTTATTAACCGAACTTAACCGAAAACCGACAAATTAATGAACTGATAAACCGATGACTTCAATTGCGGTTATAGTTACGATTAATACCAATTTAACAAACTGAACCGCACACACCCCTAACAGGAGCACAGGTGTGAATGTAAGGGGCCACATGACGGTACTAAAGGCACGAACACAGATGAAGATTTAAAGCCCTAACAAAACCTAACCAACCAAAAATAATCATACAAATAAAATGAAAGTGCATAGATGATCAACCATTGCATACACTTTTCATAAAGTGACACTTTATATAAAAACTTTTACAAGTAAACTTGTTAACACAACAAACATTCATTCAAGTGTAGAAGCAAACAACACCTCCGTTATCCACAATGGAGTCACTCTCTTCCTCCACCCCCTCCTCTTACTACCCCTCAACCACCAACCTCCGCCACTTTCCACCCACAAAACCCCTTCAATCCTTCTCTCTCCGCCGTCTACCATCGCCGCACCACTCCATCAAATGCTCACTTCACTCTTCCCCACAAACCCTATCATTTGACTTCAAACAAAACCTCAATATTTCATTGTCCTCACCGCAGACGCCGGCGACGGCGATGAGGGGCGCGGAATCCGATGCGATGGGGTTGTTGTTGCGTGAAAGGATTGTGTTTTTAGGTACCCAGATTGATGATTTTGTTGCTGATGCGATTATTAGTCAGTTGCTTTTGTTGGATGCTCAAGATCCTACGAAAGATATCCGGCTTTTTATTAATTCTACTGGTGGTTCTTTAAGGTACTGGTTTAATATCTCCTATTTGGAATTGAATTTTTGTTTTTTGGGTTGTTAACATTTATGGGTTTTGTGTGTAGAAGTTTGGTTGGTAATTGGGTGTTTTGGAGTTTGGTTTTTGTGGTATAAGCGGTGCTTGTCATTGATTAATGTGGTTTTGAGAGGTTAATAATGTTAGTTTATAGTGTTTGGGTTTAGTTGAGTTGAACCAGTTTAGGGTTAGTTGCAACAGAAGTGATATCTATGGAATCTCGAAGGGATGGCACAGTGGTATGCTTCCCTCTAGTAGAGGGGCTCAGGTTTGAATATAGCTTCCACCGCGTTTCAGTTTTAAGTTTTAACCGCTTGAAGGTCGTCTGCCCAATATAAGCTACGTTTTACCTGGTCTCATTGGTTAGCTGGGGCCTTGGTCGCGGTGTTGGTTTTCTGGTAACGGGTTCTCACAGTTATTAAAAGAACTGATATACAAGGCAAAGTCAAAATTACGATAATATCCCTTGTTTAATACTAATAGTATATAAGAATGTCCTTTTGGTCATTTCACTTGTTAATTCTATCAATAATAAACAGTAGCACATCCAAACACTATATCTTGCAACTCATTTTTGTTAATTTGGATTATTCCATTAATCACTTTTAAAACGTAATGCCAAACGCTATTTTTTAAATTATGATGAACTAAACACATTTTCAAATTATATATAGCCAGTGCTGTAGTAATTTCTAGTCGCTAGTTGGGCGGTGGGGTGGGGACTAGCGACATTAATTGGAATTAATCGGCGCCTAGTCCGGATTTTTTCAACCATGTATATAGTGAACATGGTTCTTTTGATTCAAGTTTTCATGAATATGACCAACAGCTCTTCAATGGCGATTTATGATGTTCTGAAGCTAGTGAGGGCTGATGTATCAACAATTGCACTTGGCATATCAGCGTCAACTGCTTCCATAATTCTCGGTGGTGGAACTAAAGGTAAACGTCTTGCAATGCCTAATACAAGAATCATGATCCACCAACCACTTGGAGGTGCAAGTGGGCAAGCAATAGATGTTGAAATTCAAGCACGAGAAATGATGCATAATAAGGAAAACGTGACGAGAATTATAGCAGAATCCACTGGCAGGAGTTATGAACAGGTTCAGAAAGATATTGATAGGGATCGTTATATGTCCCCTATTGAAGCGGTTGAATATGGAATCATTGATGGAGTTATTGATCAAGATAGTATTATCCCACTTGAGCCTGTACCAGATCGCGTTAAACCTACTCTTAGTTACGATGCAATTAGCAAGGATCCTGAGAAATTCTTGAATCCTGATATACCCGATGATGAAATTTACTAGCGGGAAGGTGACTAATGCCTGAAGACAATTTTACAGTTTATCTTTTGTTACTTTTGAAATTAGCTGGTCCATTTTAATCTGTCAAAACTTTTGTATTCTCAAGTAAAATAATGACTTTAGACCGTTTCGATAATGTGTATTTTTTTTTATTTGTTTGATGACGATGAAAATCTATTACCGGAAAACTCACTCAGAGGACCTTGCCAATACACTGTTAATAGACGGGATCAAGTAAATTCAACTTGCGCTGGCCAGATGGTCTTCAAAAGGTTATAGCAGGTTAACGGTGGGAAAGTAGGTGCTTACCGCGGCACCACCACCTGAAGGTTATAATGCCCAATGTTGTAAAACAAGGTCTAGAAGGCCGAGTTATTCGGAATCGATCAAACGTGGTTTACCTCGGTCAAAATCAGATCTAGTTGGTCAAATCGGGCCGAGTTTGACCTTAAAAATGGTAATACATACTGCCTATTTTCATCTTTAATGATATCATTTTTAAAGGAATTAATATCAATTTTTGAAATAGTTTACCATTTAAACATGTATTTTTTAGTTATATTGATATTCACGTATTTTGATATAAATATTAGTAAACTTATGACATATGACATATGTATAATTTCCCGAAAACTAATTTCTTTACAATATAACATGTCCGAGTACTCGCAACTCGTCATTCAACCGACTTAGGAGGTCTAGCGGCTTCTGCAAGCATGATAATACCCAAATTCGTTATTTAGATAAAAGCCAAAATCTTGAATAATGATTAAAACTTAAAAAGAGTAGCTGGTGTTTCTTTCTTTTATAACTCAAAAAGAACCGAAGATCTACATAAACATGTGCCCGGTATAAAAGAATCTGGGCCAAACATATGTAGCCGATTCAGGTGACTCGTAACTATTAATGGTTTGTGAGTTATGACCGAAGTTGGCGTCTTTTCTAGCCCATACGTCCATTTCATGTTCGTGAACAGGTTCAATCTGATCCGCATGAAAATCCATCACCAGTAGTCTAAACACGAGCAAGACCCATCTTCAAAATGATGAAATCGAAGCTTATCACGAACAATAATCTTTCGTTTAGTTACAACAGAAATGAACTTGATCGCCACATGGCAATCTTCACACACCCTAAGGTTCTTCACGATCCTTATAACCGATCCCTCTCCTGTTTTCAAGAGCCCAAACGCGAGTGCAAGCTTCTCGCTATGATATCTAAGCGCATGCACCCTTTCTTCTTCTTCTACCTCGTGCATTACAGATTCAAACGCTGGCGTATAACCTACTTCCCTGCATCTATCCATCAACTCATCTAAATACTTGTATATTGTGTCGGTTTCAGGGTGAGACATATCGCCCATGCTAAACAAATACGTCTTTTTATCAACTTCTATGGTGGCGTATCCAACTTGTTTCTTTAAACCCTTTTGAATCATCACATTTCTAACCATTTCAACTCGATCCATCTGGCCCGCCATTGCAAATATATTTGAGAGTAAAACAAAATGGCCAGGATGATGTGGTTCGATAGCTAAAAGATTCTCAGCCGCTACAACACCAAGAGTTATATTTCGGTGCATCTTGCAGGCTCCGAGCATTGCTGTCCATACAGCTGCTGTAGGTTTGATGGGATTCATATCTTGAATATGTCGATATGCTTCGTTGAGTAGTCCTGCACGTCCCAGCATATCAACCATGGAAACATGATGCTCGATCTTAGGGGCAATTTGGTATTCTTGAATCATGCTAGTATAAGCAAGTTGACCTTCGGATACGAGTCCAGCATGAGCACATGCTGATAAAACGGCGATAAATGTTACGGAATTGGGAGGAGGACCATGCAGTTTCATAAGAAGAAATATCTCCATCGCTTCATTACCGTAACCATGCATGCCGTAAACTGATATCATGGCAGTCCAAGTTATAACATTTTGTTTAACTAACAATTCAAAAACTTCTCTTGCTTTAATCACATCTCCACACCTACCATACATGTTGATCAACGAAGTACCAATGTTAGTATTCAAATGCAATTTGTTCTGGTTGATGTACTCATGAATCCACTGACCTAAACCGAGAGCACCCACCTGAGAACACGCGGACAACACACTCACCATAGTCACCAAATCAAACCCAACGCCAGAATCCTGCATACATTCAAACAACCCAATAGCCTCCTGAGCAAGCCCATTTTGCTCATACCCAGAAATCATCGCGTTCCACGCAACCAAACTTCTTTGCGGCATTTCATCGAACACCTTCCTCGCAACCCCAATTCACTACACTTAGCATAGAAACTAACCAAAGCAGCCTGAACAAACAAATCCAACCCATACCCACCAACAATTACATGACAGTGAACAGTTTCACCAATCCCCAGAGCAGACAAATTACCACAGGCTTTAATAACAGCAGTTAAGTGTGATTTGAGCACTCTGTTTTGCAAGCTAACATGTGGCGGTAAAAGATGAGGGAATCACGTGGGAAGTTGTGTTTTGTGGAGGTTTTTATAAGAGAACTGAAGAGGAATGAATCAGGGTTGGAGATGGAGTAGAGGAGTTGGTGTGTGTAGAGGATTGAAGTTGAGGCACAGGTGGATGTGATGAGTTTGGTGAGAAGTGGGAGAGAGGTGGTTTTGCCGGAGACGATGATCTGGGCGTGAACTTGTTGCAGAGGTTTGATCCGGTGGCCGGCGATGAGGAGAAAGTGGTAGAGAGATAACCGGTGGTAATGTATCATTCGATCTTTCCATTGCATCATGTTCAATCATTATACAGGTTAATAGATTATCAATTCTTTGAAATTACATTTTCCAACGGGAAATTCATAATTACCAAATACCAGTATTTTTTGCTCTATTAGCTTAAATGAGACTTGAAAGCGGTGAAAGAGGATATCAAGGCAACACTTAAATAAATAAAGAATTTTCTGTGTAACTGATAGCCTGAATGTCATAAGTTTGAGTCTCGTGTAGAAAATTGCTAAAATAGGGATGAAAGAGAGGGCGCTATGTATTAATTAATATTTTGTTTTATGTTTTTTTAGTTAGAGGGTTTTTAATTAAAAGGTAGAAATTCAAATAAACATGCAAAATGATAAAAATGACTTAAGAGTTAATGTTTGTTTTGGACGGAATTAGGGTGTCAAACGAAAATGGCAAAAGTTGAATGGAAACCTTAGGGATGTAGATTAAGAAAATCTTTTTTGCAATATAGTAACATTTCTTACCAAATAAAAGGAACCCTACAATAATAATTTATTCTTTATTCTAATTTTAAAACCCAAACACGAAAAAAAAAATTAGATGGCAATTTTGAGTCTAATTATGTTGATGTCACGAAACTACAAGTTCTTATGACACATAATTACCCAGACGAGCTCAATGCAAAATTTTGCCCCTTACATGTCGCTTTTTCATCGTATTATTATATGTATAATTTATAAACTTTTAGCTACAGTGATTTTTTTTATTTTTTTATTTCCCCCTTTTCTTTTCTATTTTTTTTTTTTTGTTTTTCTTCTTCTTTTTCTAAGTTTCAATCAAACCTAGTGTGTACATGTAACAAAACAAACGATCTAATACTGACCGAACAACGTTAGTACGGAAATTGATATTTGTTTTTATTGTGTTGATCGATGTAAACACATCTTGGTATTCTTTTGGTCGTATCAAGACCTTTTTTTTCTTTCGCTTTCGGTAAGTATCGGTATCTTAATGAACCGAACTAATATCAACGAATTTCTGCCATTAATGTTATTTTTACTATTACGTTTCCATTAAACATTGGGTCGCCCCGCAGCAAAGCGCGGATGTAACCCACTAGTTAACAAAATTTCACATTCTCGATGAAATACAAAATCTCTAACCCTCGCCCCCCATATGTATATAGAGTACATACATGTAAAGAGACATAATGTATATTTTCCAATACTTCTGACTACTAATCGGTGGTCTAAGTTCCACCTCATTAGGGTTTGATAATCCATTATCTTCTATAATGGTCGATTCTCTGATAGGATTTTCACTGTCTTCTAAATGAGAGGGACCTTGCGAGTTTGAACCACCTTAAGAAATTAAGAACAGAAAATAAAGAGATGTGATTCTCAAAATGTTGTCAAAGATTGTCAAATTGTGTCCTGGTGACATTTAAGACCTAAAGAAGTAAGCCCTCCAACCTAATATTGTCTAGACAATTGGAGGAAAAATTCGAATGTGCTTGTGATCATGTGCCAAATAAGAAACCTATGGGCTAAACAAAAATGAATTATCTAGAAATTGATTGGTGTGTGTTCTTAGAATTACTTGCATATGTTGGGTCGTATAAACCTTAATCCGTTAAAGTAAATTTGTCTTTGGTTATGAATGTTATGGGAACTTTAAATATGTGCTTATATGAGTTAATTTGATATTATTTTGTGACTAAAGTCACTTAGAATCAAAACTTGGGAAGTTTAGGGCGAGATTCTTGCATAATTCTTTAAACCTAGGCGGTTGCGTCTCCCCATGGATCCCTCTCTCAGAGCTCTCGGTTGTTTATGATATCTTTAGAACACTTCAACTCATATATCATCTAAACCTAATCTTTAATGATCATAAATATCAACTATGTAACTAAATCCTTAAATGACTTGGTAAAAACACACTGCCTACACACTTTATAAATGTTTTGAGTAAATTGCGGTTTTGGTCCCATTGGTTTATAGGCCATTGCTATTATTTACAATTTTGAAATGTTTTGTAATTTTAATCCCAATATTTCTATTTTATTGTGATTTTGGTCCACTACACTAACTTCATCCAAGTTATAGTTAAATCCTTATCGCATGGTATAAACTTACCTTCAAGTGGAGGCTAATAGTCTTGACTCTCTCTTTTACCACATCCTCAAAGATCTATAAAGATAATCCTTCACCATTGAGCACATATTAGGTATTCCTCAAACATATGCTTGATCACTAGAAGTTGGTCCTGTTCCTAAAACCTTGTTATAATTTTTTTCGACTCATGATACCGTAACTATAAGGCGATTAGCGAACACAAGGCTATTTTTTTTCATATTACCTCTTAGATGAGAGTACATGGAGAACATGAGTCTAACTAGTACCCCCTACGTAATCTAAAACGAAAACTGCCAAAATATTTATCATATGCGTAGTGACTGTAAGTTCTCTAAGCAAATAAAATTTAAATAAACCGATTTATTTATTTAAAGTAATTCGAAATTCGTATCTTTAAATACCCCTATGACAAGATGTAATGACAAAATGACAAAATAATCGTAAAGGAAGAAGAGGTATTTGTTGGACCAGTTTAGTATAATGTTAGTACTATTTGATTAAATTAAACTAAATATAGAAAAAAAAATGTAAGAGTCACGAAATGATACTTGAAAAATTAAACCAAGTTTAGAAAAAGAGTTTGTGAGGATCTCGTCATGATATTTATTGATGGGTGATTTAACTATAACTTGAACGGAGTTAGCGTAATGTATCAAAACTGTAATAAAATAGGAACATTGATATTAAAATTGCAAAACATTTTAAATTTGTAAATAATAGCAATGGTCTATAAATCAGATGGAACAAAACCAAATTTACTCAAATTTTTTTGTTTCTTAAATATCATTTTATGTTGGTTAATTTCGTTGATTAAATTGACATTCATAAAGCTAAAAGTCAAGTAAATCCAAAACCGTTATTGCATAAAATACAAATACACTAGAAAGCAAACCGTTATTTTTAAATGGTTATGACTCCATTCATGTACAAGTTAGAAACCACTAAACGAACAATGCCTTTAAACAAGAAGAAAAGATTATCCAATTTGATCAAATCACTGAATTTGTCAAACCAAATGCCACTCATCTTCAACCCCAATCGGTTCCTTAATATCGTAATTGTAATCATAGTCATCAACTGTAACATCATCATAACTTTCAAGGCTGTCTAAATAAGCTAAAGCGTCGATAGCCGAAGCACCAACAGAGCAACCGATGAGTTCGCGATCCGCTCCAATAACTGATCTCAGCTTCATGGTGGCCTTGGCCTTGTCTTTGGACTTAGAAAATGGATGGGTATGGCAACCATGGCATTCTGACTTATAGCATTTTCCAGTGAATTTCTAATAATGATTTGTGGGCTTCCTTGAAACTTTAGTAAATATGCCTACGACGAAGGCTGCATCCACTGTTTTTACGGATCGTGGTTGACGAGACAAGGGGATTGGATAGCTCCGAACAACACCGTGTTGACGACCCCCTCTCTTCATCAGTGCGGTGATCGTGAGAGCTGATGATGGTAGGTGAAGCCTTGTGTTGCCCGGTTTTATAGAAGAATTAAAGAGAAGGAGAAAGAGGTTGGATTGTTGAAGAAGGTTCTTTACTTGGGGAACAAGATGGTTTAGTTGGTCAACTGTGCATGTTCCACAAGGTTTGACTTGTAACCTTTATTCCTTTTTCAATATATATATATATATATATATATATATATATAACATGCTTTAATTCAAACGATTTACATTTCTTTTTCAATAACTATTATTATTATTATTATTATTATTATTATTATAATGTCGTATTAAACAAGGTTAGTGGTAGCAAAAGTTGGAATATGACAGGCTGCTAAGCACTAACCTCCTTTACCCACGTGTGGATGACTTTCTTTTTTCCTTAATACATTTTTATCGTTTTCATAATTCATTATAGATTCATTGTCACAATATATTTATTAAAAATACCACCCCTTATAATAAACAATTCTTCAAGAAAAATGAAACCAAAAGAGAGAGATTAGTATATCAAATAGTATTACTTTTAATAAATATATCGGTTGCACAACATCATAATCGGTTAAGGTATTACTTTTATGGTTTTTATATATCACTTTCGGTTGCTATATTGTGTGTCAGTACGATATCAAACCGAATCGCTACCGACTGAAAGATCGTTGCGAGGTGCAAGTAGTCCCATAAGTTATTATAAATATATAACCAAGACAAAAAAATCCAATTTTTCTTGTATACAAATTGGGCTATTTTCCAAACCAGTTCCAGTTCGGGTCAAATTTGGGTTTAGGTGGAACTGATTCAGGTTGAAACCAAATTTAAAGCAAAGAATGGATATTCCGATTAACCAGATTCAAAGTATAGGTTTCCAACTCAATTACAACCCACGGGTCCGGGTTGGTTCCGAACTAGTTCTTATAAAACCGGTTTCAATATCGAGCCGGGTTACAAACCGGCCCCAAATTGTTTTACACCTTGAATTCATGTGTAGAATAGACACACTCGCAATCTATCCAATTCAACCTCGAAACTCAATTTTTTTCCTCTTATTATTAGATCTAATCCCTATATCCTTCCATTTTTTAAGACATCACAGCTCCATCAAAATCAGGATCATACACATGAATACACAAGCATTATAATTAAATACAAATCTTTGAGTGTCAACTGCAATCTAATGAGCTATCTAAGTTTATTTTGTTTTTGTTTAATCGTCACTTCCCTTCACTTTTCTTCCGCAATTTTATAAACCCTAGAATTGCTCCCCCCCCCCCCCCTTTTCAGTCGAAAATTCAAGTTCGGTGGTAGCATGGAGGGATCGCTACCATATGGCTTTTATAAACCCTACGTCTTTTAGGCTAATTGTATGTTCTATAAGAATCGACCCCAATGACTATAATGATATTATAAAGGGTTATAACTATATGTGAAGTTTGTGGAATGAAAGTAGCGAAAAGTTAATGAGGAGTGGGAGTCAAACAAAGTGAAAGTGGGGGGGGGGGATGTATGTCGTATTAGACCTAATATTGTCTAGACAATTAGAGCTAAAATTCGAAGTGTATGAGTATATGCTTGTGACCATGTGCCAAAATACTAAACCTATGAGCTAAGTAAAAATGAATTATTTAGAAATTGATTGGTGCGTGGTCTTAGAATTACTTGCATGTGTTGGGTCGCAAAAACCTTCATCCGTCGAAGTAAAGTTGTCTTTTGTTGTGAATGTTTGGAAGCTTTAAATCTATGTTTAGATGAGTTAATTTGATATTATTTTGTGATTAAAGTCACTTAGAATCAAAACTTGTGAAGTTTAGAGCGAGATTCTTGTGTATTTCTTTAAATCTAGAAGGTTGAGTCTTTCCATGGATCCCTCTCTCGGAGCTCTGGTTGTTTGGGTGATTATTTTTAGACCACGTCAACTCACGTGTCATCTAAACCTACTCTTTAATCATCACAAATATCCACCATGTTACTAGAATCCTTAAATGACTTGGTAAGAAACACAGTGCCTACACACGTTTGTAAATGTTTTTTGTTTCTTTTAATATCCTTTTATTTATGTTGGTTGATTTGATCAACATTAATTAAATTGACATTCATAAAAAAAAGTCAACCATTATTGCATATAATACAGATACATTAAACGGTTTCAACTCCATTACTCTACAAGTTGGAAACCAGTAAAGTATAACACCTTAAAACAACATTAAATGATGATCCAATTTGATAAAATCACTGAAATTCTCAAACCAAATACCACTCATCTTCGACCCCAATCACTTCATTAGTATCATCATTGTAATCTAGTCATCAACTGTATCATCATCATAACTTTCAAGGCTATCTAAGTAAGCTAAAGCTTCGATAGCCGAAGCACCAACAAAGCAACCGATGAGTTCGTGATCCGCTCCAATAACTGATCTCAGCTTTATGATCCCTTGGCCTTGTCCTTGGACTTAGAAAACAGATGGGTATGACAACCATGGCAATGTATCTTATAACATTTTCCCGTGAATCTCGAATGATTTGTGGGCTTCCTTGAAACTTTTGTGAATATACCGGTGACAGCAGCTGAATCCACTGTTTTTAAGGATCATGGATGAAAGGGGGGTGGGAGGGTGATTTGGTAGCTCCGAACAACACCCTGTTGACGACCCTCTCTCTTCATCGGTGCGGTTATTGTGAGAGCTGATGATTGTAGGTGTTGTGACTTGTAAGCAGCGGCGAATCCAAGATTTTTTTTTATGGGTTCACATTTTTTTGGTGGTCAAATTTCTCACAACAAACATTAAAATTTCCGGGTCGGGTCAGATCGACTTAAATAAAAGTGGTTCATGTGATTAACACAATTGACTATTTGATTGAACTACTTAGTTTTTTGTTGTATATCATCTAATCTTTTTAGAGGTTATGTATCCGTTATGGTTTTTTACTTCATAGGCGTTATAGCACACGTAATAATTTCGGGGCCTTTTTTATATTTTATTGTTATAAACCCTTGTCCTTTTTATTTAAACTTAAGACCAACAGTAATAAACTAAAAAGAAAATTATATCACATTTAATCAATTTATAAACTAATTAGAAATAAAGAACCTAATCAAGAGTATAAGAAGGAAACAAACTAGCAAATGATTAAGAAAAAAATAAAATAAACAATGGAGTCTTACAAATCTACCAATTAATAAAGTTTATAAGAACTTAAGAAAAAAAACAACTTTTATCTAAACAATTTAGCAATACTAAGAACTTAGGAAAAAAAAAACAACAATCAATTTACCTCAAATGTTTAACACTATCGTGTAAAAAGAAAGTATCATGCAAAGAAAAGAAAGTGTCAAAATAAAAATGCCAATGGAAAGGATTGAACCCAAATCCTATTGTTTAGAAGTGGGAAAACCTTAACCATGGAGTCACTAATCAATTTTGTTTATAGGTTCATACCACATATTATTTATGGGTTCACCTCTTATTCTTATATAGGCTCTCTACTATAAATTCGAAACGAGTGGGTTCATGTAAACCCGTTCTTCATAAAGTATATACTTCCCTGTTTGTAAGGTTTTATAGAAGAATTAAAGAGAAGGGGAACAAGATGGTTTTTAGTTGGTCAAGCATGAGTATTCTGTTGTAAATTTTTGTAGTGTGAATGGATATTAATTTATTGAAATTATAATTTAGTAAAATTATAATTATTACTATTCTTATATAGATGATAAACTCTTAAGTAGAGTTTTTATGTCAATTTATTTGTTCTTATTAGAGTTTATGTCTCTAATAAAATCTCTAATTAAGTGAGACTCTTCTCCACCCCATATCTCTTGTATTAAAATAGGTTATGTGCTTCCTTTTGTTCTACAATAAAATTATATTGCTTGATACATGAAGAATACTTGAAGGAGGATGAACACTTGAAGACCAACTAGAGAGAGGGCTACTCTCTACTCGTTTTCATCACCATCACGTCCTTATTTGTTACATAAGTTAAAAACACTACAACTATCCGGTGTAACCTTGGGCGCGTGAGCTATCTTCGGCAGTATATACTGCTTTCGGCTGTTGTACCCTAGGAGGCAGACTCGTTATCTTTAGTAGAGGCGCTAAATCTGTTTTAAGGGAAGATTGTTAAACACGTGCCTCAGCCACAACCGTCAACACTTGTTTGTTCATTTTGTAGGAAATTATTGTATAAGATGTGGTTCAAGACCTCGTTGAAGCCCACACAAAGGATCATACAAGAAGACGCGATTCAAGAGTTCGTTGAAGACTACACAACGAACCATACAAGAAGACGCGGTTAAGGCTCTTGTTGAAGACTATGGCCTGAATCAATTTAGTTACATATGTTGTATTTTATATATTATATCGTTTAGATTTGTTCATGGTACGTGTACTATAATTTTTCAAATATATAAAAAGAGTATTTTACTATTTTTATTTATATACTTTTTAAATAAAATTATGAACCATATCGTAGATCATATCCTACATATTGCACAAATTCAAACAGTATTCCTTTTTCAAAAAGTGTTGTAATATAAAAACAAAACGTGGAAACAAAAAAAATTATTTATTTCATACAGATCTGAGTGTTTCTGTTTGGGTCAAACTTGGTCAAAACTAGTTTTAGCTAGAACTTGAGATGAACATTTCGCTTTTTAGGAAACACAACGGTTTTTAGATTGGCCAGCTCTTGGTCAAACCTGTTTCGGTTTGAAACCAGTTCAGCTATCCCAGTTTGGTCGTTTTTTTGACCGCTTTGAAACAACGGTTTCGTTTTGGTTCGCAAACCGATTCTAGCATGCCATTCTTTGAACTGTTTTGATGATAAAAAGGTTTAAAAAAAACATAAAATACGAGTTTTCTTATTTTTTATACTAACTGAACTATTTTAGGATAAATCAAACCAGTTTTTTATAGATTTAAAAAAAATCAATAAAACCAAGAAATTGGACCGGTTTCTTCTTACCGGTTCAAAACCGGTTTTTCGGGGAGGTCTTCGAACCGGTTTTTGCTGAACCAGTTTCAGTTCTGTTTTTCGTCTGGAAAGGTGAAGACGGTGTGGAACCACCGGTTTGGATATCGAACCTAACCAGTTCATGTTATTTCAGTTCCTAGCTAGTTCGGTTCTTAAAACCGGCTCGGTTAGCGGGTTTATGTTATTTCTAGCTAGACCTAGTTAGGGTTGAAACCGATTTTTAAGTGGGAAAACCAGTTTAGAATGGTTTCAGTTTAGGTTAAACTTGGTCAAAACCGGTTTTTGTAGGACCTGATTCGGTCTAAAACCAGTTTTTAAACTGGGGAAAGTTTTCCGGTTTATCCAGTTTCAAAGTATAGGTTCCCAACTCGATTACAGCCCGCATGTTCGGGTTGGTTTCTAACCGGTTTTTACTAAAACGGTTTTATTAACTTGTCGGGTTACAAACCGACTTCAGTTTGTTTTACACCTCTAGTTCTATGTGTAGAATAGACACAATCTATTTTCAACGACCCGTTTGAAATTCTTAAACATCAGAATTCAATTCAACCTCAAAAACTCCATCTGTTCCTCTTATTATTAGATCTAATCCCTAAATCCTGCAATCTGTTAGGATATCACAGCTCAAACAAAATCAGGATCATACACCTGATCATCACAAGCAAAGCAATAAAGTTCAAATCTTCAAACGTCGACTGCAATCTCAAGACCAATCTGAGCTTGCGTTTGCAGAACAATGCGGTTTGATCAGAAGATAGAGAGCAGGACACAGGTGAACAGATCAAACATGTGTACAATCTACCTTATAGGGATTTGTTTTGACCCATTTTTGGATTGAATTGAACCTTTTTGGAGTGAAAAAGAAACCCAACAAAATGTTGTTGTTCTACTTTCTTCTTGTTAACTAAGCGCATTAAGATGCACCGTTGGATGTCAATCTTATTAACAAACCCACTTGAGATTTGATCCTGACCATCGATGTGAATCATTTTGCCATGATCTACAAGTTGCGGGGTTGTGTAAAAAAACACTTCCAAAAAACAATTTTAGCATTGAAAATGTTGATTTTCAGCAATCCAAATCATTGAACTGACTGAAAAAAAACATAAGAGGTAACAAGCAACAGATTACACCTAAGAAACTTTTAAAACGTTTTGAGTTGGTTACTAAAAAGGGTTTAACGTTTTCCTAAGAAAATTGATCAAAATATACGCATGGCTGCTGCTACATAAAACAAGTCATTTAAGTTATAAATCAACACTGGATCTGGTTAACGATGTCGGATATGACAGCATCCATGTCCGGGCGCCTCATTGGTGAAAAATGGTCGTTTCATGTCCTGCATATCACAAGGTAAAATCAGATTCATCTCACTAATAAGGTTTTGTAATCAATTTGATCGCTTTGTGCATTTAACCTTAAGATATGACAGCTAAAATCAAGATCTTGTAATACAAATAACTGTATAATGGCGAATCTAGCAGGTTGGGAAACTGATCAAAGAAGGTAAAGGGTTTAAATTGAGCCATTTTCAATGCAGCTTAATTGAAGGGTTGACGCACCCATAGCCCGCTTTGCCCATTTTTGAAAAAGTTAGCAAGCAACAATGCATTATATTTTTAAATACAAATAAACATATTTACTGCAGTAACAATCTTAGCTATTGAATTAAGAGATCTAAGAGGGCTGTGTGTCCCTAAGAAAAGTAAAGGGAAACCAAACAACTCGGTCATAAATGGATATTTATTTTTCCAGCCCAGTGAAAAATACTAACAAGTTTACATGAAAAATTTGCTTATAATCAAAAAAACTTATTTTTGTCGTTGTCATCTTACGACCAGTGAATTTAAAAAAAATCGCAAAAATCAAAGGACAATGATGAGATTACCAGAAGACTGATGAAGTCTTGCCACCTTCTTCTCGGTTCCCAAAGCATCCCCTTCTTGGCTGTAATAACAAAAAATCCAACTAAATAAAACTTACAAGTGTAACCGCCCTTCTTGGCCATAATCAGAAAAAATGTAAATAATTCGAATGAAAAAAAATTTTGGTTAAAAAAATTTAAGCCATGTGTTTCGAAAATACCTTTTCCGGGTTGACAAGACAGTAATGCCAGATACAGCTTCTCCAAACCAAGCTTCCCCAAAACAGCCCTTCTTTAAAATGGTTCATGTTTACTGTGTTTACATAAACCATATAAGAATGAAACAAACAACACAAATATGCCTTCCAGATGATCCAAATGCAAATCTTTTTACGTCTTTCGACCGCTTGCCCTTTTTCATCTGTTTTTTAAATTTTAAAGTTGACCCATTAATTCGAGTCAATCTTATCAAACCAAATGCAATTTTTTGTACACCTTTAAACCCCTGCCCATTTTGCCCCGACGTTTAGTTTAAATAGCCCAAAATTGACCCGTATAATTTTAACAATCCAAATATAAATCTTTTAGACGCCTTTTCACCCCTCGCCCGTTTTGACCCGTTGCTTAATTTAGATAAACCCAAATTGACCCATATACCTAGAATAAATCCATATAACCCCCAAAAATCTTTGTTTTTACCCAAATCAACCCATTTCCACCACTAACTGTTCAACAACCAACTTTCTTTAATAAACCCTTGAAACCACATGATAAAACATTCATTATGTTAAAAAGAATTAACTTTTTTTGTGTTGTGCCCGTACATTTCATTTTCTTGTACTGTAAAATTCAAAAAAATACTGGCTATCAAAATCTTACTTTCTTTTCTTAAATCAAAAAATAATATCACTGTTTACAAAAACTCAATCTTAATAAAAAAAAACAACATACCAGTGCTCAAAGATGACGGTTTGGAGCCATTTTCAGCCTTAGAAGACGGAGCCGGTTGCTTCAGTAATTTTAGCTTTTGATTCCGGCTTCTTCTTGGGGGTAACTTTAGCCTTTTTGTCTTCGTCTCCGGCTCAGCTACCAGCTTTGTAGTCTTGCTGAGTGGCTTGGCGCGTCGACCTGCGGGTGACTCTGGGTTTTTTGTGTTGTGATTGTCGGAAGGTTTGTCGTCGGCTTTACGCTTGGTCGGCGCCATTTATGGTGTAAAAACCAAAAAGTTTTTTTGTTTTGAAATAAAATTGTGGATGGGGATAGTGGGGTACAGCAGTTCTCGTGTTAAAATAGACCACCCCCCTTCTTTTTCCCGCGCTTTTTTTTTACATTTTTAATTTTGATGGTAGGGTGAACGGGTGAGTGCAGAAAGTATGAGGTAAACTAGTGTATCTTATGGGAAAATACCGCCGCCTCAAAGTTTATCTCGTGAGGGGACTTGGTTTTCGTGTATAATCACTACATAAGGCAAGGAAAGAGAGAATTGGATACTTGTGAGCCTACTTTTTTAATCGATCACAACTTTATTTTTATTTTATTTTTTAAAAAGTAGGGTGACCACCCTTATGTTTTCGTACAAGAAGTAACTTAAAGATAATAGTTGACATGAAATAGATAATTGGTGAGTGAAGGGTTTACTTCTTCCTATGAGATGACCACCCCTTTCACCTTTAGGTATACGAATCAAAAAAATTTGTGAATTTCATGCGAAAAAGTTCATTTATGTTCTTTTGGCAAATAAACCAAATTAATGTTGACAAAAATGTTTTGTTTGTTTATTTTAATTTTTTATGTTTGATTGATTACCAAATACTCATTAAATTTTTTATCATGATATGTTAGTGACATACTATATTAGGAAGGTTAACAAGTAATCTTATCTATTAAATTTAAAATAAATGTGTAAATGAATCGAGTAGGACTGAACAGAAAAATATAGAGTTGTGGTTAGTTTGGGGGTTTATTCAAATCCACTAAAGATAATGGTTTTTTTTCCCTCTAATTTTCTTTATTTTTTTAAAACGTTAAAACTATTTCATACTTTTATTATTCTTTTAAAAAATTGCACCAAAAAAATGAGAAATTTTATCTTTAAAACGAGTATAACTATTTTTTATACTTTTGAAAAAATCCGAAAACCCAGATACATAAAACGCAATAACAAAAAAACACAAAAAAAAATATGTTTTTCTAAACGCAATGAATAAAAACACACAAAAATGTGTTTTTTCACTCTTGTAAAAGCAATGACTTATAAACACGATAAAAATGTGTTTTTTATTGTGTTATAAAGCAATTGACTAAAAACAGAAAAAGTTGTTTTTTTTTATTGTGTTAAAAAATGGCCAAAAAAAGCGACAATAAATGTGTTTCTCATTAGGTTATAAAACTATATGGATTAAAACAAAAATAAAATATGTTTTTTTCATTATGTGAATGCTCAAAAATTTTTAAAAAAAGAACCATCATGAATTTTTATACACAAACTAAACCCAAAACCACAATAATAAACAAAGACATGTTAAAAACAAACAAACAAAATAACTAAAGTGATAGTTTTGAAAACCAATGATCTCTTTTTCAAGAAATCGATGTAATTTTCCAACCTAAAAAGACATCTGACCTTTGACTAAATTTAGAAATTTGAATACATTTGTTTCAACTGTTGTCAAACGCAATCCTAAAAACCTTAAGCACAAGTCAAACTAACCTTTTTTCTTTTTGTTTAAATGATACATAATACATATATTAACAAAAACCCCTAGTGATCACACCAACCCCAAACCCAAAAGACTGTGCCTTCCTGGACTTCTCCATGTTCTGTTCCGGCTACTGAAGAAACACCGATTAAAACCTAGGGATATTTAGTTACAACCGAGGATTTCTCATAAAAAGGTTGCCTCTTCGCTCGCTCCCAGGGTGATCTCACTCGGACTGATCTGCAAAACTAGCAGCGCCGTTAGTCTGTCACCGGGAAAAAGGGGGGGGTTTTTTCTCCGTGACCACACTCCGGCGTGAGAATAAGTATTTGGTGATTGTAATAATAAGAAGAGATTGTAGATACTCGTAGAGTGAATAGATGAAGATAGATTCCCCTTGTGGTCCAATACTTATTTTATAGCGAAAGTAAGTGGGCTCAGGAGGGGGCTGATGGGCCTTGGGCCCGGCCCAGCGACCGGGAGCATCCGTTCTGTCCCCCTGCGTCGAACATTAAATGCTCTCTACAGGAGAATTAATGTTCTCTGTCAGGAGGTGTGCTTTGTCGGATGCTGAAATGGTGTCCCCGTGTAAAGGTAGCTGTCTCTAGCGTCAGACCTGCTATCAGCGAAAGGGAGAATGTGCGACATTCCTAGCGTAAGTATGGTTGGTGCACGTCTGGTGTCTACATTTCGTTCATGCGACCTTCAGACGCAACCTGCCGAGCAACCTTTTGGGGTCACAGCTCTGCCACCCCCCGTACCCTTGTATATGTAACACTTTAATGTTATCCCTTCTGCGAGGTTTTCAGTGCTTTCCCAGCGGCATATGGCAGAGATAAATCCTTTTGTCCACAAGACTATGAGGTGCTCTCATGTTTGTCTTACTCTTGCAAGGTTTTAGGACTCGCGGCTAGAGGGCTGTTTGTCCGCGCAGGGTCAAGTAGCCTGCGTGTCTAAGTCTAATTTGTCGTTTTTGCCAAGTACACAGGGTTCGTTGTGTGACTTATATTTTTGGTCTAACTTTGTCGTCGCGCGATGCGCAAGGCTTGTTGTGTGACCTACATGGTTGGTCTAATTTACCAGTGCGCTGAGTGCGCAAGGTTCATTTTATGACCTATTGGTGTTTTGGGCTAATTTACGTTTGCGCTGAGTGCGCAAAAATTCATTGTTTTACATGTTGGTTCCAAGGAAGGGCACCATTGCACATTGCGCGCAAGGTTATCCTTGTATTATGTTGTTGAGGGTATGGTTCCTTTTGGAGGCGCAGAGTTTTTGGCACCAACCCTTCCAGCCACCACCCTCATTTCCCAAAACTTTGTTACCATCGCTTTCAAGTTTTGTGCATTAAAAAGCAATCCATTCAATGATTTTCGTAAAACACAACTCATTTTTAAAGTTTTCAGTAAAAACACATTTATTCAACGACTTACGTAAAACGCAATTGATTCGTCGATGCTCCGGCCCTGGTGTCGGCGTGATGAACGGGCATCGGGAGCGAACGTCACCGATGCAGATATATTAATCTCTTTTGCAGGAGGATGTGTCAAGATTGCATTGGGATTGAGAGGTCATGGGTGTAACACCCCGACCGCGTAAAACACCCGCGACGGAATCGTTAGGGGTCACGTTACAAAATTGTTTCAAAACATGGTACTTAAAGTTTGTTTCATTGTTATTTAGAATTACATTATCCTTTGGAATTCAAACAAAACACAAACTTGTTCTTTATTTTAAACAAAAAAGGCCCAGTTTTTAAACCTACGGGGCAAAATTTACAATATTAACAATTATACCTGAAACAAAGGGAAAAAGGGTCAATAAAAAATTTTGGTGAGTAACTAGGTTTTTTAGTAAAATTAGGGGGTTTAAATTTTGGGTATTGCAATACCTTTTGAAGATTTTTCGTGGGGAAACCCCCAATAACCAAATTTGTTTTAAATTTTTTGGGGATTAAAAATTTTTAAAACCCCAAATATAAAATTTTTTAAAAAATAAAAACCGGGTGCCCCCCCGGAATTTCCCCGGGGTTTTAAATTTAAGGCAACAAATTTAAATACCACCCAAACAACAATTAACAAAAAAATTAAAAAAACCCAAAAAAAAATAAACTTTTGTTCCTTTCCGAAGCGAAAAAATTGGAACCAATCAAAATTAAAAAGATAAGGAACTAAACCCCAAAAAAAATATCCCAAAAACCCCCCCAAAAAACCAAAATTTTTCTTTTTTGTAAACATTTTTAATTATGCAAAAATTTTGGATTTGAAGGGCGCAAAGCAAAAAGGGAAGATCCGGGGAAAATTTCAAACCCCCCCCACAACGAAAGGGAAAAAACCACGGACTAAAACTTAAAATTTTTTAAATTTATAAAAATTTTGGGGTTTGTTTTAAAATTTTTTAACCTCACGGAAAAAACCCCAACAAAAAACCCAACAAAAACAAACGGGGGGGAAAATTACCGTTTTTAAAAAAGCGACGAGGGATTCCGTCAAAACCCGACCCCCTTTTAAAAACTATAAGTTTTTTTGAGTTAAAAAAAAAAATTTTTGTTAAATAACAACCCCAAATTGGGAAAAGGCAAAAACGTAAAACCGAATCATTTTCGAAAATTTTTTTAAAAAAACCCCAAAAAACCGTCGCGTCCCCCCCCCCCACAAACGAAACTTTTACGTTTTTTTTAACGCATTACGCATAACAACCCGGGTTTTTAAAAAAGGGCTTCGATCGTTTTGGGGCTTGAATAGCAAAGGGGGTTTTGGGCCCCCCCCCCCTTTTTAAAAACCCTAACTAAAAATTGAACTAAACCCCTTTCACCCCCCCCCCCTTTTTCATTTTGAAAAAACCCTACACACAATTCACCCCCCCCGTTTTTCCCTTCCCCTCCCCAATCCGGTCCCCGGGATCAAACTCCCCCCGGGCCCCCCGTTTTTTTTCTTGGGGGAGCCGCCCCCCCATACATACCCCTTCTACCCCAAAAACCCACCCGTTATCCTCTCCCCCCCCTTTTTTTTAACAAACTAAAAAACCCCCATACATACGTTTTAGAGAGAGGGGAAGAAGGCCGCGATGGAGAGGAGAGGGGAAAGCTTGAGGAAGAGAAGACGAGATGGGGAGTGGGGGTTTGGGGGGCGCGCCCGGGGGGTTTGGGGGGTCCCCCTGACCCCGCGGCGGAACGGTGGGACGGCTGGGTTTGGGGGCGGGTCATTTGGGTTTAACTGAAAAGGAAAAACCCCGGGTTTTCGGTTCTTTTTGGGGTTTTGGGTCAATTTGGGATGTTGGGACTGGGGGGGGGGGGCGGACGGGGGGCGCGGCGGCGTTTTTCCCCCGGGGGCCCCCCAGGGGGTTTGGGGTGACCCCAGGGCCCCTGGGGTTTCCCCTCGGGCCCTCACTTCGAAAAATTTTAGTTTAGTTCATGCTTGTTTCAAGAGGGTTTTTGGGTTTGGTTTTTAAAATTATTTGCGGTTCATCCATCTGGTTCAGGTTTGGGTTACTCATTCGCCCCTTTAAGTCGAATCAATTTCGAATTTTTTTTCGTTTCGATTTGGTTCATTAAAAAATTTTTTAATTTTTTGGGGGTTTCGGTTTCGGTTCGGTTTTGGGTTGGGTTTTCGGGCAACAAAATCAACTGGTCAAACCCAGTAAAAAAAAGTAAAAACCCGGGAAAACCCCGGGTTAAAGGGGTAAACCCCGGGGGATCGGAAAAAATTTTAATTTTCACGCAAAAATTTTAAAATTATTTTTGTTTTAAAATATTTAAAAAAAAAATCTCGAAAAAAAACCGAGCTCGCCCCCACCCCTTAAAAAATTGCATCGAAAAAAATTTTTAAAAAAATACAACTAAATAGCTTTGATTTTTGGATACACAAAAGGACATGGGGTAGGCCTAAAATCACAAAAGAACTGGGGTAGGGCCCAAAAATACAGATTTATAACAAATTGATGTAGCTATGGGATTAGAAAACAAATCATTTAAATAAGTAGGGAAAAAAAACAAAAGAACCATTAAACAGTGTGACCAAGGTGCAAAAGGTATGTCTATCAGTTTGGCACGCTCCCCTCCTGGGATGAAAACCGGGTTTGAGTGCTTTTTTGATCCAAAATGTCAAAGAAGTTCGGTTTTTGGGTTTTTATTATGGACATAGCGGTGTTTAGCAACATGACAAAATCCCTTTGATTCCAAAAAAAACTACATACTCGATTTTTAACCCCGGTTTACAAAAAAAACAAAATATTTCAAACCTTTTTTTTTACAAAAACAAATTTAAAAAATTTTATCACCGGTTACAAACATAAAATTATATGCATGGATTTGCAAAAACAAGGAAAAAATTCAAATGTTATACAGATATGCTTTTTAAAAGCTTGGGAATATGATCCCAAAAACCCGGTTTTTCGAAAGCACCAAATGTTTTTTACTCCTTTTGGAAAAAAAAAACAACAAACTATGAACTCGCCAACTTTAGTTTATTTTTTTCCCCCTGTTCTTTTTTCAGGTTTTGATTTCAATATGGGCCGGGGTTTGGGAAAGGGGGAACCCATGGGATTCAGAGTTAGCGGGGTTTATTTTAGTAAAAAACCCTTTGCCCTCCGTCTGCTTCCCCCTGTCGATAGGTACCTTTGGTTCACCCTCGGTCGATACAACGGGGTAAATGGGGGGGTGACATTGTAGCCATAAACTTGACAAAAGTGTTTCTTTTGTAAAGCCAGAAGCAATGATTTTAAAAAAAAAATTTTTTTGGTTTAAAGATCTTAAATTTAAATCCCTTTGTGACTTTTTCTAAAAAAAAAATTTTTCTTTGTTTTGTTAAAAAACCCTCGTCCTTTTTTTGTAAAATCAATCGTCCTTGTTATGTATAAACCAAACCCCCTTTTTTTTAAAAGTCCCTTTTTGTAAACAAGTGTGGTCGTGTGGTTAAAAAAGTATATTGTTTATATCTATTTCGAAACACCAATATTCCGCAGTTTTTTCAAAGCAAAACAAGGTGCGGATTGGGTTTAAACAAAAAAGGATTAGAAATCGTATTACAAAAAATTATATATATCGCATGTCGTGGGGTTTAAAACTTTTATAAATAAATATATTATATTATTTTCTAAACCGACGACGCGAACACTACGAATACTTTCGAAGGGTTTCTATAACAAAATATATATTTTTATATTGATTTAAACTCTAACCAATGCGACACGAAAGCCAGACTCAGCGCGAAAACGGGAAAGTATTTTTTTCAGGTATATATAGACAAGTATTTTAAAAAACAGTTTTACAAAAATCAAAATTTATGATTTCAAGAAAATAGTTATGTTTGATTAAACTTTTTATTTCAAGTCGCTCAAAAATAAGACAAATTTTAAAAAAAAACCATAGGTGGTTAACCGAGTTAAGTCAATAAAAATTTCATAAAATCGTAGAGTAACGATTCGGAGTTTTTTTGTATCACTTTTTTTTTTTAGCTTTTCTTATTAGAAACTACAAAATTTTTTTTGTTTTTGGGAAAACACTAGATTTCATGCTAGCAAACAGTTGTGGGGGGGCAACAACGGAAATCACTTTTAAATAGCTTTGCATGGATTTTAGGTGGTTCATAACCCACACTTTTTACCGTTTTAATTTTTTTAAATGTTTTTTGGGGGGGTGGGAAAAACTGCAAGTTTTTTCAAAACACACAAATTTTTGAGGAACGAAAATCATTATTCTAAACCAAAGTTTCAAACAGATTTTAATAAAACAAAAGGTTTATGAAAGGTTTATGCAAACTTACGGTTTTTCACAGCTGAAAAAAGCTTTTCGAAATATGCATGAGTTTTATACTATGGGGGATTTTCATAGTCACAACTATGGGGGAGGCCCCAATTTTTCAAAAAAAAAAGGGCTAGGCCCAAAAAACCAAAAAAAAACATGGGGTAGGCCCCAAAACAAAAAACAGGGTTTGCCCAAAATACAAAAGGGAAGGGCTAGGCCCAAAATCACAAAACAACATGGGGAGGCCCAATAACACAAATTTATAAAAATTGGTAGTAGCAGGGGGTTAATTAAAAAAGTCATTGCTAAGTAGGGAAAAACAATAGTAACCATATCACGTAGTGACCAAGGTCCAAAAGGATGACTATCGAGTTGAGACACGCTCCACTCCTGGTAGATAATCGGGTTTGGAGTGTTTTTTGGGTCCCAAAAAATCAAAGAAGTCTGGGGTTTTGGGTTTCTTACTGTGGCAATGGTCGGTGTATTAGTACACACTGACAATCCTTTGATTAAGGAAAACTCAACTGCGATTTCAACCCCTGTTTTCAAAAATAAAAAAAATATTTCAATACCGGTTTATTTTAGATACGATTGAAAAACTTTTATCACCCTTTATAAACAAAATAGTTATATGCATGGATTTGCAAACAAACCCTGGAAAACATTTCAAATTTTAACAAAATTTAATTTCAAAATGCTTTTGGGATATTATGATCCCCCAAAACCGGTTTTTTTTCGAATGCAAAACTTCAAATGTTTTTTTTGATCATTTGGAAAAAAAACAACAAACAAAGAACCGCCAAATTTATTTGATTTTTTTTGCATGTTTTTCTTGGTATGATTACAAATTGGCACGGTTTTGGAATAGGAGAACCATGAGGATTTAGTAGTTAGCGGGCATTCATTTAGTAAGAAAACCCTTAGCCATCGCGTCTTTCCGCTGTGCGATAGGAAACCATTTTTTCCCCCGGCTCCCGAGCGAACGGATAAAATGGGGGGAGTATCAGACCATAGATTCTAGCGAACTAGGTACAAAACCCCCCTCGTAAACCCGAGTGGTATCAAGCTAAGGTTCTAGCGAATTAAGGACAAAACCTGGTTGAAAACAGATGGTTTTTGTGGGGCTACCTGGTTTAACCCCAGTTTTTTTTGGGGGCATTAGTATTAAGACTTAATACAACAGAACGCCCGCACTCGAATAGGGTTCCAAAACCCGGGGCCCAAAACAAAAATCAAAATTTTTGACTTTTAAAATACCGTGTTGTGTTTGTGCCGGTACACGAAAACATAACAACCCCTAGGCAAAATTTGAGAGTTTTGACAAAAGTATTTAAACCTTTTGAAAGCTATGTCAATATCATTTAAAGGGGCCCGCACTGAATGCAAAAAAATTAACTCGGGCAAAAAAATTACATATATTGTCGGTACTATTTATTACCGAGCAGGTAGCCTACGCAAACGAAAACCTAGTTCGCAACTTACATGAAATTAAATGATACGACAACGATTTAAGTACCCACAACACTTCAGGGCCGCGACCTTGGGGGGAAACCGACATTACGACAACGGTGCTAGTCCCGTCAACGGAAACTACCGACCAAATGTGGGAAATTTCACGTGCCTGTAACACACGAACAACGTTGAGGTACGTTTTAAACGAGAATTCAAACATCGGTACTTATTACGATGGTAACCGCGACCCTTGGCGCTGCAAAAAAAGCACGCGTCCTCGCATCCCCCACCATTAATGGCGTTACGCCCTATACACATTCGGGGGGTAATTCCGAAAACAATAATCATCACAGTAAATACCGTAAGTCCTCGAACTCCTTTTTTTGAAAATTTCAACTTTCATATACTGGGTAGGTTTGCTACCCCTTTCTCCCCATAACGCATTTTTGCACGGCAAATTCCCTTTTTGATTTCGAAAGCACATTGCATCATTCTTGACAGATTAAGATAACATGCTTGTTTTTTTCGCTTGTGGTTAACTTGATACGTTGGGGCCCCTCAGGGGCTTTATTTTGAATGGTCATTTCCAAAAATCAAAGGTTGGTTCCTATACAAAATTTTTCTTTGTGATCTAGAGACCTGATTATTGCAATATTGACTCCTTGATATCGATTTAAAGAATTTTTTGAAACTCATTTTCTTTCCCAAATTGCAACTGGGGTTTTCGTATAAACATATCAAAACCTTTGGTCAAATCAGTTTTATTGTTGAATTGGGGCCACCAAGTTCAATTGCTTAAATTTCTCATGTTACAAATTCAATTCAAGGATTTCTAAGGATTTAGCCGTCAATTCAATAATAAAAAAAAACAATTTTTGTTTTGACCATAGCAACGGGTTTTAGTCTGCAACCCTTTATTTTGTATTTATTGGTTACGCACCTTTTGGTGGCGTTTCACTAGTGAAGCTTGTGCAAACTCACTTTCAAACTCATTTTCGAATTTTGTTTTGATATTTATTCTTTTTAAAACCCCTTGTTGGTCATTTTCTTAAAACACCCCTTTAACTCGTGTATTAAGGGGAAGGTACACAATTTAAGTCTATTTCATGTCCCCTAAGGTTTTTCTTACGGGCGAAAAAATTTTTTTATTTATTTTTTTCTTTTCCCTATCGACCCAAAATTAATTTATTTTTTCTTTTTATTTCAGTTGAAAAACTTTTAGATTTATTTGGGAAAAAATATTTAACTTTCTTTATTTAATCTTTTATTTTAAACACGGTGAAAATTTTTCGGGGCACCGCATTTTTGAATTATTTTGATGGCTATGACGCCTTTGGGGTCGGTATAAACTTGTAGCTTGGCTAATCATTTAAAGGGTCTTAATGCAATTATGTATTAAGACAATGAACACCAATTTCGTTGTAAAATTTTTTTGTATCCTTGCAACAATAAAATTTTTCTTATGGTTTGAAAAGTTTTTAAAAAATCATCTTTTTGTTTCAAATTCAGTTTAAGCTTTTTGAGTCAAAGTCTCACCCAAACCCAAAAAACCAAGCATTTTCCCCTTGGGATAAAATTTTATTGTTTATAAAATTTATTTACAGATTTTGAACCTTGGGAATTTATTGTCGAGATTCCATTTTATACCTATGTAAACTCAGTCACATTGGGTTATTCTTTTAAAGTTTCGTTCACTTGGGATCGATTCTTTTAAAAAGATTCAGTTGAAACCAATGGGGGCATGTTTTGAGTATATCGTGGTTTATATAATCCAGACAAGTCCGTGCATTTAGGTTTTTTACGGGCATTTTTTTTTTTACTTACCCCATATGCAAAAATCTAAGGAGATAACAAACTAAAAATTTCGAGACGAAAATTTTTATAAAAAGGGGAAAATGTGACAACCCACTTCTGGTTGAATTAAGTGCAATCAGACGATAATCCATCAAAACCCAAAGTAATTAGACATAAATTAAATCGATCAGGGCCCTTTTGGGAAAACCGGAACGCTACTTTCTTCACGTTACCCCCATATTAGACAATGGAACTCTAAGCGAAAATTTAACGATAAGCGAATGATGCCAAACAAATACTAAACGCCTAAAAACACGAATTTTGTACTTGTTTTGTCATACAGATAATTTGGATAAAAGCAAAACACCAAAACGGAAGTCGCGGGAAAACGAGACCACCCACAATGAAAAGGAACCCGACAGAAAACTTTTAAAAAATTTAAAAATGAAATTTTTTAGGTTTGTTTTCAAATTTTTTAAAGTCACAAGAAACCAGAACGAAAAACGGAAAAACGACAAACGGGAATTTCGCATTTTTAACGCAACGAACGATTACCGTCAAAACCCCACCCCGATAAATTTAAAAAACTTGAGCTAAACAATTATTTCGATAAATAACAACACCCGTCAAAAACGGGCAGAAACACAACCAATCATTTTACGCAAATTTTAACAAAACCGGCAAACCATCGCGTCCAACCGGCCGACTAACGACAACATTTACGTGTTTTTGAACGGATTATGACATAACTAAATGCTCGGTTTTAAAAATGGGCTTCAGATACGTGTTTGGGCTCGAATACGCACTAACGGGCCTTGGGCCGACCCAATTAAAAACCCTAACTATAAATATGAACTATAACCCTTCACCCCTTCATTCTGAGAAAACCCTAGCACACAAGTTCACCAACCCTGTTCTCCCTTCTCCCTACCGAATCCGGTTGCCGGATCTAACACCGGCCGGCGCCGGTCTTCTTCTCCGGTAGCCGCACACCCACATACATACTCGTCTCTACCCGAATACACACACCCGCATATCCTCTCTTTCCCTTCTCCATTCTAACAAACTTACACACCCGCATACATACACTTAGAGAGAGAGAGAGAGAAGGCCGCGATGAGAGAGAGGAGAGAGAGCTATGAGGTGAAAGAGGACGAGATAGGGAGATGGAGGTGGGGGGCGCAAACCGGCGGTGGTGGGGTTCGATCGAGGGGGGGGGCAGCAGCCGTCGCCCCCGGGACGGGCGCCCTGCGGTGGTGGGGACTGACCGATGATGCCGGCGGCGGCAACGGTGGTAGACGGCTGGGGTTGGGTGAGCAGTTTGGGTTTACACTGAAAAAGGTCTACACGGTTCTCGGTTCGTTTGGGTTTTTGGGGTTTTGATCTGGGGTAAAGTTGGTAAACGGATGGGGCCCGGGGGGTGATGGCAGGCAGTGGGGCGACAGCGGGCTTGCCGCCGGAGGCACCCGGAGGTGGTGGGGGGGACGCCACGGGTCCTCGGTTCCATTTCCGGATCACTCATTCGAGATATAGTTTTGTTCATGCTTGATACAAGATCGGTTGGGGGTTCGGTAAATCAGTTGCGGTTTCGGGTCCATTCCGGTTCGGTTTTGGGGGGTTCGACTCGGTTCGACCCCGGTTTTAAGTCGAAACAGATTTCGATTTTTTTAGTTCGTTTCGATTTTTGGTTTCCCGTTTGAATATTTAATTGTATGTTTCAGGTTCGGTTCGGGGTTCTGTTCGGTGCGGTAAAAAAAAGTCAACTGGTCAACCCAGTCAACATAAGTCAAAATTTGGGCAAACCCCCGGGCAACGGGTCAAACCCCGACTCTGTAAAAATTTAATTTTCGATGCGAAAATTTAAATTATTTTTTGTTTTATTTTATTTAAAATATCATCTCGCGAAACCCAAACTCGACCCGACCCGTTAACAAATTTGACATTGCCAAAAAATTTAAAATAACAACTAAATCGACGTACACTATCTTTTTGGGTATCACTAAGTTTAAAACCGGAGTCGTCGTTAGTTATATAAATCGGAAAATTTAATCGTTGTTAAATTTTTTAAATCGGAAATATTAAATCGGCGAAAACTTAATATTTGGGAAAAAGACGGAAAAAAATTTTTTATATTGTTTATTGTATATATTTCAGGTTGTGTTTTGATAAAAAAATCGCAAATAAATTTTTTTTTTGTTGGGATCGTCCGGGAAAAAGGGAAATCTTTCCTGATTTTTTTTAAAAAAGTTTAAAAAGAAAAAGCGACTATTTCAAAAGGGTTTTAAAGTCCAATTTCAAACGATTGTTAAAAAATAAAAATTGACATTATATATTTTTTTAACGACGCCCAAAATGACCCCATAATTTTTAACACGCGCGATAAAGGCAAAAAAGTTTCAAAGTCCGTTACAAACGAAAATTTTTATTTATGTTTAATTCAAAACCCAATTCGAAAATTTGATTTCAAACCTCGATAAAATTATTTAAACGATGGTATAAAAAAAGTATATTATTTATATCTATTTCGAAAAAACCAATATTGCATGCTTTTTCAA
>CAMTDV010000758.1:0-12320 GCA_947069175.1 Scalesia atractyloides | reverse complement strand
AGTGAGCAAATATAAATAGTCAATCAGTAACAATGACAACCACCAACTATAACATACTATAACATACAACTGTTTTTAGCTGCTAAGTCCGATGGTATCCTTTACTATCTAAATCGTATTTGGATACCTGATCGTGACAATCTTCGTACTTTTCTCATGAATGAGGCTCACAAAACACGATACTCTATACATCCAGGTGCTGATAAGATGTATCAAGATCTACGATACTCTTACTGGTGGCCTGGAATGAAGAAGGACATCGCCATTTTTGTCTCCAAGTGCCTCACATGTTCAAAGGTTAAAGCCGAACATCAAAGACCCTCGGGATTACTTGTTCAACCCGAAATACCCGTCTGGAAGTGGGAAAACATAATCATGGATTTCATTACCGGGTTACCTCGCACCTCCAGTGGGCATGATATGATTTGGGTTATCGTCGATCGTCTTACCAAGTCCGCTCATTTCATTCCAATTCGCGAAGACTATAAGAACGAGAAGTTAGCTCGTATCTATATTGATGAAATTGTAAGTTGACACGGTGTGCCTTTCAGTATCATTTAGGATCGAGATGGACGCTTTACTTCACGAACATGGCAAACCGTACAATCAACGTTAGGTACACGCTTAGACCTCAGCACCGCCTTTCACCCTCAAACGATGGTCAATCTGAACGCACCATATAGACTCTTGAAGACATGTTGCGAGCATGTGTCATCGACTTCAAGGGCAATTGGGATACTCATCTACCATTAGTTGAATTTTCATACAATAATAGCTATCACTCGAGCATTGGTATGGCTCCTTTTGAAGCACTATACGGTCGTAAGTGCCGATCACTGGTATGTTGGCACGAAATCGGAGAAGCACAAATCACTGGACCTGAATTGATCCAAGAAACAACAGATAAGATTCTTCAAATCCGCAATAATCTTCTAGCAGCTCAGAGTCGTCATAAGAGTTACGCTGATAAACGACGAAAGCCGCTCGAGTTTTGTGTTGGCGATCAAGTACTTTTGAAAGTATCACCATGGAAGGGAGTTGTTCGTTTTGGACAAAAAGGAAGCTAGCACCTCGCTATGTGGGACCATTCAAAATACTCGAGAGAGTTGGTCCTGAAGCCTACAAGCTTGACCTACCAGAAGAACTCAGCAGAATTCATCGCACGTTCTATGTATCCAACTTGAAAAAGTGCCTAGCCGACGAAAACCTTCATATACCATTGGAAGATATTCAGATTGATGAATCGATGCATTTCGTAGAACAACCTGTAGAAATCATGGACTTCGGTGAGAAACGTTTAAGACGAAGTCAAATTCTGATAGTCAGGGTGCGTTGGGAGTCGAAACGAGGACCTGAGTTTACTTGGGAACGCGAAGACTCAATGCGCGAAAAATACCCTCATCTCTTTCAAGTTAAACCTACTACCTCGGGACGAAATTTCTAAAAGTAGGGGATACTGTAACATTTGTCATAAATCGGGTTCTAAAACTCGCTACGTTTTGTAATTCAAGTATACGTTATGATGTTCGTTACGTAATTATGTGAAATGTTTAAAAGTTTGATATATTATTTGCATTAAATAATAAATAAAGTAGTAAAGTAAAATAATAAATGTTAAAAAAATATAATCAATAAAAAATAAAATAACAAAAAGTGAAGACCGCGGGTATCGAACCCGGGTCTCCACCCAACCAACACACACAACACACCACTACACTGCACACACATATCTGAACGTAATCTCAAACCAAGTAAGTTATATATAAAAAACAACACTCTAAAACCAATTCAAAACAACCGCCTGAAAACGGCTGTAACTCCCTCAATCAATCAGCAGTTTTCATTTCTTTTGCAAATTAAATCGAGAAACGGTTTCTAATCATGTGTTAGACTCAATTAATGAGCCAGCAATGATCAAACCAGTTATGCAATTCATTACGGTAATCAAATCTTTGACCGAAACGATCGAAACCGAATTCCAACTTGAACCCACACCTTCAACTATAAATAGGGATCCTTGCACCTCTGTTGAACTCTCTCACACTCACCTAAACACTCGCAAATACTCTCTGCTCTCAAATCTTCTCTTCGCCGGAAAATTTATGTGTCACCGCAATTTGCACCGGATAACTCAAGACACTCCCCCTGTTTCGGTATAAGCATTTGAATCCTCCCCTTTCTATTTATTTTATTGTCTGAGAGGTAAATCAATCTCATAAAAGATATCAGATTGACAATCGAGTTTTTTTTGTCAAACTGTTAAAATGAAGAAGATAAAGACTGAATAAGCATATAAGTGTAATTAAAACTGGTGTTTATACAAGGTTAAACACACAGCCAGTGGTGGACTGTGTGCAAGTTAAACACATGGTCCCGGTTCGAGTCTTAACACGTTGCCGAATTTCCTAAATATTTCAAACCTTTTTATAACATATATATAAAACAGTTCAGTTAGTATATAAAAGTAATTAAAATGGTATATCCTTCGGGTTAGTCACACAGCCCAATTGGTCAGGCTGTGCGAAGCAAGGGGGCGCGGGTTTGAGTCTGGTTATACGCACGGTTCTTATGGTTTAACAAACCTTTTTATTAATTCAAAATAAGTTCATCTCAGTAAGTATATATAATTAATTAAATTCCAGAATATTTCGGGTTAGACACGTAGCTCAGTTGGTAGAGCTGCGTGCACGTAAACGAGAGGTCACGAGTTCGAATCCTACACACTGCGTATCACACCCGATCCGACCGGTTCGACCCTAAAAAGGGGTATATTTTTTTAATTAACCATTTTCTTTATTTTTCTCCAAAATCCACAAAAATATATAATAAAATAGGACATTT
Organism: Scalesia atractyloides; assembly: GCA_947069175.1. NCBI lineage: Eukaryota > Viridiplantae > Streptophyta > Magnoliopsida > Asterales > Asteraceae > Scalesia > Scalesia atractyloides. The sequence goes on along the minus strand of CAMTDV010000758.1, from coordinate 9,479 downwards.
TAAACATATAAATTAGTAATAAATACTATAAAATTGTCTAAACAGCCTAATAAAATTTATTAAATAAAAATGCTAATTTTGAAATAAAAGAAATATATGTACCGAATTATTACGTGAATATTTAGGTTAGTTTTCTCTTTGGTTGGAGTCTTTAAATCGTGGTGCTCGTTACCAAACCAAGAACGCACCCACTGTGAGTGAATTCCTACAAACTCCCTTTTTTATTCATGTTTTGGGGTGTATCATGTGTCGTTTATTTATATCATTTATTCAAACACTTGTGTTACTACCATTATATGAACTAACGTGCTATGTGATATTTGGTTTATTGTTATTTGTGGTTATACTTTCTCATTCCAGTCAAACATTCACATTAGGCCCATCAGTTCCGTGTTTTCATACAGGTAGAGCATCGCGTTGCCTAATTAGATCAGCTCCGTTTGATTGAGCCTTGATCTCACAGTTCATCGTTTATCATGCTCACATATACATTGCTAGATGAATATGTGTTTTGCGGATAGTTTGCTTACACCTTTGCTCATATATGGTTTATACACATTTTTATTAAATTAATCAACATATCATTTATTTCAAATTTTTAAACGGGATTCACTCTCCAACTTTTGTTGACCCAAATCTCTATTTTTACACATGATACAGGTGATCAGGTTGAAGCAAAGAACACATAGGATTGGGCCTTAGAAGAAGAATAATTGTTACTTGAATGTCTTGTTTAGAACATTTGGTACTTGTATGGTTTATGTGGTTGTTGAAATTTTTCCTTTTAATTTGGAATAATAAATATGAAACTTTATTATAGTAAATGTCATGAGCTTTGATGAAAACCCAATCATGCCCCAACTACCATATCCGCTGCGGGTCAGGGTGTGAGAATGCAAATATGTTTTAAGATTTACCAGGCAAGAAGACGAACATGAAAGGCTCTGTCCTTTACATTGCACAATCTAGGTGAACATAGCACATGTATTTACTACACTTTTAAATTAAGTGTTCATCTTGTAATTTCACACCACAAACCCTACATTCACAATCATATAATTGATCTTGAAATGAATACGAAAGGGTGAGCATGTGACAATGGTTAAATTGTTGAGTTTGAAGTGATAACTTTATGGGAAGGGAAAGTCAACAAGAATTTATTAAGAAGTTAAATATCTTAACAATGAGTAGTTCAAGAACGGCTCACCTACTTTACACCACTATTTATGTGTTTAAGATTTCTGTTGTATATAATATTTACATTAATCAAAAGTACTCAAACGACATGTATAATAAAGTGACAGAGAGAAACACCGAAATGTATGTCAATGAGCTAAACCTAGAAGAGATTCAACATGAGCATCCACTAGCACTCGTAGATTTTCAACTAATGCATCTAGACTACATAGAAGATGATGACAAATATGGTGATAATGAATGATCACGATGCAAAATTTGAGTGCATATGTAACCAGTTTGACAGATGGATTGACTGGTACCATCGTTATTACTACAAGTGTAGCATATCGTCATGTAATTATTCCCTCCATAAATTTTGCAAAGAAATGCCAACAACCTTACAATTCCAAGCCCACCATTCCCATACACTTTTTCCAAAAAACAAATGATGAGGAATGTCAGGCTTGTCTCAAATACATCAAGGTGGCATTTGTTATCATTGTTCAACGTGTAATTATGGAATCGATCTACTTTGTGCCACATTTGTGGAGCAACAAACAATCCACCCACACCTTTTTTTGCTAGTGTTAAACCTATTTTGAGTGAGTGTTTTGTATGTCGGAAAAATATGAAGGGCATCTCTTTCGATGCTGTTTAGTTATCCTTAAACCTACTTTAGTTTACCTAAGCTTTCAATTAACCCGAACAATTTTTTCTTCGTTCAATCACATAGATCATTTTTCCCATCATCTTCGTCATATGAGCTTCCATCCTCTACAGTCTGTTTACATGTAATACTTATAACAAGAAAATCTGACAGTGTTAACAAAAAGAAATTAACGTAATTTAGTTAAGGGTGGGTTATTGTACAAATGGGCTTATGATGCAAAACGTGAGAAGTGAAGGAAACAAACAAAAGAAAGCGGTAGCAGTCTTATAATTACATAATGTTAAAAACAAAGCATTGCAAAAGGGCGGTGGTACTATAAAGAAGTTACATAATTACTATAGAGTAATTATATAATTACGCTACTTATATATGTAGTGTAATTACATAATTATGCTAGTTTTATTATATAATATTATATTATATGTAGAGTAATTATATATAATCACTATAATAGAGTAATTATCTTATCTTCTTCTTCGTCTAATCGTCTCATTCAAAATCACGCTGAATTCCATATAATTATTTTAGAGTAATTAATTAATTACTAAGGTAGAGTAATTATTCTAGCTTCTTCTTCTCCCCTATCTAATTGTCTCCTTCAAAATCAAGCTGAATTTCATACCTACTCTAACGTGATTTTAAATGAGAGAAAAAAATAAGAAGATGGGATAATTACTCTACTACATCCTATTTTCTTCTCTTTTTTTGTCTAATTGTCTCCTTCAAAATCACGCAGAAATACAGTTTCAGCCACCAAACCCATTAACCACCACTCTCTTGCAAAATCCATAAAGAATCAATGTTTATCTCTTCAACCTTGGTTGCGAATAAAATCAATTCGCAAAAAGCAAGACGCAAGCTCTGTAACTCTTGCAACTGATTGATGATTAGTCCGATTCACAAAGTTCCATAACTACAAATTGATTGTTAAATAAGATTCGTGCGGTTCAATCTAAAAATCAAATTTGATTTGCATGCTTCAATTCATCAATCAAAATCTCCACCGTATTTATAAATTTATTACTGCGTGATTTTTATGTTTCCTTCACTTTTCATGTATAATAGGTTAAATCTAGTTGTATTTGATGACCAATTTAATGACATTCTTATTGAGATACATTCATCAAGATAAGTTGTAAAGCGAATTTAATATACGCCGATTAAGTTTGTAAAAATTATATTCTAAAATTCCATGTTCTAAAAGCGTGACATTTATTTATAAGTTATGAAAGAACACATCAATGCTAAATTTTAATCTCTGTTAATCGGGTCGAACTACTCAATCGGGTTGACCCATACAGTTTTTACTCCATTTAATCACACAAAGCACTTTTTCCCGATATCGTTCATCGTTTCTCATTGTCTTCTTCATCATATGAGCTTCCATCCTCCATAGCCAGTTTACAGGTAACCAATTTCATTTCTTCAAATTGCACACAACTGTTGACTAATTCTCACCGACCCGATCAAAATCACTAGCTTCGATGTACTCACCTTTATATTCTTTCTTCAAATTATTCAAATCGGTCGTTAATTGATCAGATCGTATCGTTTTTCACCTCTCCTTTGATTTCTACGTATCTAGACTGTTCAAATCTTTCGGAGGATCGAGAATTGAAAGATCTATGGAGTGGACGACGGTGCAGCATCTGGATCTGCGTCATGTTGGCCGCAGTTCGAAACCGTTTCAACCTCACGCTGCCACGTTTCATCCGAGTCAAGCTTTGGTGGCTGTTGCTGCTGGAACCTACATCATCGGTATGAATAATATTATCCATTCTATTGTCAATTATATTGCAGTTTGGAGTATAATTGTAGAAATCAACTTGTTAGCAAATAGATATTCGATAGGGTTCCGTACTTGTTGTGTTTATTGTGCTAATTTGTTAGGGGAAATGTTGAGTAAGGTACTGATTTAGTAAAGAAGGTGAACATTTGAAGTGTTGCTGTCGGTTAGAAGTAGAAATCAATTTGTTAGTAAAATAGATCTTACGTACTTATTGTGTTTACTGTGCTAATTTATTAGGGGAAATGTTTATGTTGATGATTTAGTGAGGAAGGTGAACGTTTGAAGTGTTTGTTGTCAATTAGAAGTGGAAATCAACTTGTTAGCCAAATCGATCTTCGTTAGGGTTCCGTACTGGTTTTGTTTACTGTGCTAATTTATTAGGGGAAATGTTGAGTTTGTTACTGATGTAGTAAGGAGGGTGAACATTTGAATTGTTGTTGTCAATCAGAATAGAAATCAACTTGTTAGCAAAATAGATCTTCGTTAGGGTTCCGTACTTGTGTTTACTGTGCTATATTATTAGGGGAAATGTTGAGTATGTTACTGATTTAGTAAGGAGGGTGAACCTTTGAAGTGTTGTTGTCAGTTGGAAGTAGAAACCAAATTGTTAGCAAAATAGATCTTTGTTAGGGTTACCAACTTACTGCGTTTACTGTGCTAATTTATTAGAGGAAATGTTGAGTTTGTTACTGATTTAGTAAGGAAGGTGAGCATATGAAGTGTTGCTGTCAATTAGAAGTAGAAATCAACTTGTTAGCAAAATAGATCTTCGTTAGGGTTGCGTACTTATTGCGTTTACTGTGCTGGTTTATTAGGGGAAATGTTGAGTATGTTACTGGTTCAGTAACGAAGGTGAAAATTTGAAGTGTTTGTTACTGGTTTGGTAAGGAAGGTGAACATTTAAAGTGTTGTTGCCAATTGGAAGTAGAAACTGACTTGTTAGCAAAATCCATCTTTGTTACAGTTCTGTACTTGTTGCGTTTACTGTGCTAATTTATTAGGGGAACTATTGAGTATGTTATTGATTTAGTGAGGAAGGTGAACGTTTGAAGTGTTTGTTGTCAATTAGAAGTGGAAATCAACTTGTTAGCCAAATCGATCTTCGTTAGGGTTCCGTACTTGTTTTGTTTACTGTGCTAATTTATTAGGGGAAATGTTGAGTTTGTTACTGATCTAGTAAGGAGGGTGAACATTTGAATTGTTGTTGTCAATCAGAATAGAAATCATCTTGTTAGCAAAATAGATCTTCGTTAGGGTTCCGTACTTGTTGTGTTTACTGTGCTAATTTATTAGGGGAAATGTTAAGTATGTTACTGATTTAGTAAGGAGGGTGAACCTTTGAATTGTTGTTGTCAATCAGAAAAGAAATCAACTTGTTAGCAAAATAGATCTTTGTTAGGGTTCCTTACTTGTTGTGTTTACTGTGCTAATTTATTAGGGGAAATGTTGAGTATGTTACTGATTTAGTAAGGAGGGTGAACCTTTGAAGTGTTGGTACAAAAGTAGTTATTATGATGTTAAATGTTTGTATACATATGCAGAGTTTGATGCTTATACTGGTAGCAAGATATCTTCAATCAACATTGGTGCTCCTGTGGTTCGGATGTCTTATAGTCCCACTAGTGGGCATGCGGTCGTTGCTATACTTGAGGTTCGTTTCTTTTGCTCTCTTGTTCATAATTTTTGGACTTAGGAGTTCTTTCCGTTTCAGTTAAACTTCTGAGTGTTTGGAAATGGCTCTTGAATCCTAGTTGATGCATCCGGCTTTTCGTTTTTGTGAAAATGGATAGCACTAAAGATTTGATGATATGTCTCAACTATTTAGTGGGAGAATTAGCAGTGTGTTTGCATTATGATATCTTCTTCCTCATGTGTAATGTGTTGGTATTATTTTGTGTGTTAAAAAAAATTATTCACTATTTCAGGATTGCACAATCAGATCATGTGATTTTGATACAGAGCAAACTTGGGTTTTGCATTCTCCTGAAAAGAAGATGGAACGCATTACAATCGACACAGAAGTCTATCTGGCCCTTACCCCTCTCCAACCAGTAGTATTTTTTGGTTTCCATCGCAGGATGAGCGTAACAGGTTAATTTTCCCGACACTTATTTTTATATATATCTTTTGCTGCCATCTATTTATTTGATCTGGTACAATTAATTTGTATCCTCTTTCCTCTACATATCAAAGGGTAGAAGAGAAAGTAAAGGAAAGAGAATCAGTATCATCTCATATTGTTTTTGTGTATATCATTTAACATAAAATGCTACTTTATCCGGCTGAATACATGAAACTAGCAATGATAGGTGGTGGTGGTGGATACTTGTAAGTTGTCAAGAAAATGACACACACCAACACCTTAGGAATTCCACTTCTAGTTGTTTCCACGAGAATTAGTTTAATTCTATTACTAGCTTAAGGACACCTTGTAGCAAACAAGACCGTATTGTAGATTTTCTTCTTCATATTGTAAGGTCATTTTTCATGGTATTGGAAGTATTATTTTGATTTTCCTTTTCATGTTAATTATAAGTTGGTACTCTTAAAGATAGCATTTGAATTATTACTTATATATGTGTTGAGATGTATGTCAGAATGTCTTTATGTGTTTAGGGAGTGAACAATATGTTCATAGATTTTTTTAGCAAGATCAACCATACCCTTCAATTTCGAAAGTATATGAATAATATCCTATATGGAGACATCTTTTTATTATTAAAAGTTTGGTAGTACTGATTCCAACAGTTAATAGACTATGTCCAAATTACAAACATCAATAGTATTTGATCATAAGGGAGTAGGAGTAAATGATAAACACAACTGTACAAGGTTTTAGTCACAGCTGCTCAAATGCTAGGTGAATTAGTTGTAATATGTGAAATTTATGCTTAAAACAGAAAAATGGGTGCTTAACTACTTAATGCTGAAAATATGAAGGACTGCTTCCACTTTCTTTATTCAATCCTAATAGTATTTATAAAGTGATTTTACTATCTTTGTATAAGTGGTATACTAAGTGATTTAATTCTATTAGCAAACCATTGAACAATTATATATAGAGTGTTGATGACCAAATGACTTTAAGGACCTGCTAGAGGTGTTTATAACCAAATGGTAGGTTCTCTACTAGCATAAGAGAAAGGGTATGCGACAACTTGTGGTTAAATCAGTTAGTTATTATATAGGTATAGATTTGGCTGAAAATTTTGATTTGAATAATATATTCTGTAAGGGTAAAAACCTGCAGTAATCTGTATATTTAATTTCCTGATATGAGGACGATATTGATTTGCTGTTGATTCATTTAAACAATGGAAAAGGGATACATACGAGACGGTTGGTTTCAAAAAATTTCCTAAAAAGTAACAGCATATTCACAATTTTTTGTGTTTCATGCTACAATAAATAGTTTTGTCAAAAATAACCAGAGTAATTTATCTAATTCGACTTATTAGTTATAATTTTGCTGTATGTAGTTGTTGGAACTGTTGAAGGGGGAAGAGCTCCAACAAAAATAAAGACAGATCTGAAGAAACCCATTGTCAATCTTGCTTGCCATCCCCGCCTTGCTGTACTGGTAAGTTCTTTTCTTTTGTTAAATCTGTTTCAGGTTTTTTCACAAAGTGTATTTCTTATTTTCTGTTTATCACCTTCGCCTGTCTAACCAATTGATATCAATTTAACTTCTTGATTTCAGTATGTCGGTTATGCAGATGGTCTGATTCGCGCTTACAACATTCATACATATGCTGTTCTCTACACCTTACAACGTAAGATTTGAGCTAAACAATTCTGTAGGTTACATTTATTTTCATGTGATTAATATTATGTTTGGTGTACCTATAGTTGATAATAATATTAAGCTTATGGGTGCTGGTGCATTTGCTTTCCATCCAACTCTGGAATGGATTTTTGTTGGTGATAGACGTGGTACCCTTCTTGCTTGGGATGTATCTACTGAGAGACCTATCATGATCGGGATGTAAGCTCGCTCTCTCTCTCTCTCTCTCTCACACACACACACACTCTTCTCTCTCTCTCTCCCCTTATGTGTGTGTGTTTGTGTTCAGTAAAGTTTTACTTTTCGGTTTCACTTACACTTGCAATTTGCAGTACACAAGTGGGCTCTCAACCAATTACATCGGTAGCGTGGCTCCCGATTTTGAGAATACTAGCTACTCTATCCAAGGATGGAACTCTTCAAGTTTGGAAAACACGAGTTGTAGCGAGTTCTAATAGGCCTCAGGTGCAATCTAACTTTTTTGAGCCTGCAGGTTAGTAAGGGTTATAGTTATTTCCACTTCAAATATTCTATTTTCATGTAATTAGTTATTAATCATATATTGGTGATGTTTTATTTATTTTTATATTTTTTTTTATGTTTTGCAGCAATTGAACAAATTGATATCCCACGCATTTTATCCCAACAAGGTGGTGAAACTGTTTATCCTCTACCAAAAATTAGAAGTCTTGAAGTTCATCCAAGATTAAATTTAGCAGCCTTGATGTTTGCAGTTAAGTGTTGCCTTTGATACCCATCTATCGGTATAAATTGCTTATATGTTGAAAAGTAATTGCCTGTTTTTTTTCTAGCAGAATATGACAGGTGGTGACAATGCAAGAAATAGAGCTGCCTACACCAGAGAAGGAAGAAAGCAACTCTTTGCAGTTCTGCAAAGTGCAAGGGGATCTTCAGGTGATTTTAGTTTTGGTTCTTATTGTGGAAGATTTTTGTCATTCCTGTTAACAATGGACGTGTCTAACCATTTTTAACTGCATCATTTAGCAAAATCTTTGGTTTTCGTTGCAAACTACTTATAGAGTTATAGGTTGTACTGAGAACAAAATGATTTATTTGGTACACATGTATTAGTGCTCTAAAAAACTGTGAACCCATATCTTATATTCACCAAGGCAGGACTTTAGTTTAAGCTTGTGTACATAAATTTGCTATTAGCTGTTAAGTATAAGCTAATATTGATTGGGGACTGAGGGAAATGATTTATGTAACGTGTTATTTTTTCTTGCAAGCTGTACTAGTGACATTTACGGAAATTAAAACTTACTTAAAAAGATTTCTTGGAATATATAAATTATACTGTATAACATTACACTTTTCCCTTCCCTTTCTGTCCACCAATTTTCTCATCTCTTCTACTACTAGCATGCACTTTATGTTTTTTATATGTCCAAAAACGGTAAATGACAGAAATAAAAAGAACAGCAGCAATCTGCTTTAAGGGTCATCACTCAACTCTCTTGCTAACACTTTAGCCTCTTTTACAAGCACGTACTTTGCAAGATTTCTGTAGTAACTTTTCATACTGATATTCATGTGGTTTTGACAGCATCTGCTTTGAAAGAGAAACTTCAAGCCCTTGGGTCATCAGGTATTTTAGCAGAACATCAACTTCAAGCCCAGTTGCAAGAGCATCATATGAAAGGGTATGCCTCATTATTAATTTTGTGATAGTCGCTACAAGAAGATGGTTTTATGTTTGCTGGATGCTCTTATTTTGACGTATTATGGAAAATTACAATATTATGTTAATTGATTCTAAATTAATTCTTATTTTGCTATTAAAATGTTGTTTTCCAGGCCCAGTCAGCTTACAATTTCAGACATTGCACGCAAGGCTTTTCTCTTCAGTGTATGTTTACGTTCTTTACTTATTAACTATCCACCGAATTTAATCTGTCCCAAGTCCCAACAAAGGTCAAAACTTCTATTCTAGGGATTAACAGGCTTACTTCTTTAAGTATTCGAGAACTAAATTTCTGATTACATTAAACTTCATAGCAAGTTAAAACTATTATAACATTTGCAATAAATCGTCT
>CAMTDV010000757.1:0-11435 GCA_947069175.1 Scalesia atractyloides | reverse complement strand
CACGAGGAACTGAGGGGCCTGATGAATGAATCGCATAAACATGATAATATGAATAACACAACTACAAACAATATAAACTCAATGAAAACACACATGAACAATAATGAATTTGAACTGAAGCACGCGATGTTCTACTCGTTTCCCACGAGGAACTGATGGGCTTAATGTATGAGTTTCATGTAATTTGACAAACGAAATATAAATAAATCACAACAATAAATCAATCTAAAATTAAGTCATGATGTGGTATGGCACAAGTTTAAATAAATAAATTAATTAATTCATAACACATGACACACCCCAAAAACGTGTAATTTAAAAGGGGGAATTGTAAGATTCACTCACAGTGGGTGCGTTCGGTTGATGATGATGAATGCACGCGAAGTGGTTTTAACCACGAGTGAGATTTAAACCTAGATAAATCGCATTATGGTTTGGTGAGTAAACGGATTTTATTAAACTATTTTAGTAGGATTGTTGGGTGTATTTTTGTGAGTTTAAAGCTATTTTCTAATCTTAAAAATGTTATTTTTAAGTATTTATAATTGATTTTTAATTAAAATAATTAAATAAAAATAATAAAAATATTATTTTTTTTTTTCTGCTACAGTTGACTTTGACCAGTTGACTTTGACTGGTCGTTGACCGGTTTGAGGAATATTGTTGTGCGCTCGGTGAGGCTCGAACCCGAGACCTCCCGTACGCGTGCACGCAGCTCTACCAACTGAGCTACGTGTCTAACCCGTTATATATCCGATTTTAATTTCATATATACATTAATTAGAATTAATAGAAAATCATTTATTTTAAAAACAGTTTAAGGCGAAACGGTCATGCATACCACAGGTCTCGAACTCGGGACCTGTGGTTTAATCTAACACACAGTCCACCGCTGGACTGTGTGTTCAACATGTTATATAACTTGATTTTTATTGTACTTAAAGACAATTTAAATATTTCCTTTTCTGCCTTATTTAAAAGAAGAGTTAATTAACCGAGTCGGTGCTGAGGACCGGACTCGAACTCGTGACCTGTGATATAAACAAACACACAGTCCACCGCTGGACTGTGTGTCTAACTTGGTTATTATTCCGGTTATTAATATACTTAACATATAACTAAGGCGACTCCGGTTCAGTTAAAAATAAAAATTAGATTTTTTTAAGGCCGCGTGTGAGACGGGATTCGAACTTGAGACGTTTTGCGTTTATATGTGCACACAGTCCACCGCTGGACTGTGTGTCTAACCCGATAATTTTCATGATTTATATAACTTATATGATAACAATCATCGTCTTCTTCAATGAAAAATAACCAGAAATCGGAAAATCGGCTGGTTCGAAGTTTTATCGATTTATTAGTGTTTTACAGTTAATTAAGGTATTATAAAAGTGAAACGGAGAAGAAAACTGGGGCGAGAAAGTATACCGACAAGACTCTCTGTTTTCCGGCAGAACTCCGGCGACAGAATTCACCTCCGGCGATAGGTTCCTTCAGCAGCGAGTCTCCGGATATCTTGGAAAGGTATGGGTAACTTCAGTAAAGGTTTAGGGGAATTAGTGAGGTTCAGAAAATTAAAACTCGGTTTTTCCGGCGAAAAATAGGAAAGTTCCGGCGAGTGGAATTATGCCGAGAAAAGGTGTGATTTTTGAGCGAAAGTGTTTGTAGACGGTTGTGGTTGAATTTATAGGGGAAAAAAGATGTATTTGGTCTGATTTCGGACTGGGTTCGTCGGTTTAAGTTTCCGGCGGTTATGAATTTGGTCGCGGACTTCAAACATCGGTTATAACCGATATGTGATTAAAGTTTACGTTTATATACGTAATTGTAGTTAAGATTCGCGGAAATTCCGGGATTCCGACGACTGAAACGATTGGGCGCCGGTTTTGAATTTGTAAAGTTATTATATCAATTAAATGTTGAAATACATAACAAACAAAGCAGTTGGCGCAGTGGTTTGGTGTGAGAGTTAAGTCACTAGGTGACTCGCTACAGACCCGGGTTCAAAAACCCGGCTGAAACAATTCATTTTTATTTTGCGATTTTTGACAGTTTTTCAAAAAAACAAATTATTGTTCGCGTATAATAATTGATTACGGATCGTTTAAAAATATTTTGGGCATTTAATTCGCAACGAAAATTTGACCTGATTTTTCGGTTGATAAACGAGCGGGTTTGGTAAATCCGTTTTTGACGGATGTTACAGTATCCCCTGCTTTTTAGAAAATTTCGTCCCGAAATTTAAATAATGATATATTTTGACTATAAGAATGGTGATTTTTGTTTGACAGTTGTATTGCTCAGAAAAATGAGGTTTAAGTTTTTGTTCGAGGCCGGGGAACGTTCCTTGTAAAGGTTAAGTACCCTATTCAGGAATCGCTTTTTGGGTTTCCTACTGTATGAATATTGATAAACAGGAATGATTTGCTAAAAATGATATCATGCATAAGAGTTTAGTTACGTTTGGGAAAATATGGTTATATCCTAAGGCAAACTTCTAACACTACAATCTACATGGAACATAAATAAAAATCACAACAGCTGATATCCAAACATGAATGAACACATCAGCAAATATTTGAAACATGAAAAACATAACAGCAAATATTCGAACATGAATGAACACATCAGCAAATATTTGAACATGAATAAACACAACAGCAAAATATTTGAACATGAATTAACACAAACAGCAAAAATTTCGAACATGAATAGACACATCAGGAATGAATAAACAAATAGCCAATATATCGAACATGAATAGACACATCAGGAATATTTGAAATGAATAAAACCAACACAAATATTTGAATCCATATTGGTTTGAATGATGGAAGTTCCTCTCTCGTTTGTTATGATGGAGAGGTTAATTTATGTAGAAATGGAACACAATCCAATCCTATTAAATAACATGATTTATATAAATGTATCACAAATTCCAACCAAGGCAAATAATAAATCCTACCTGGAACTTTCTCATAACCGCCTGATAATGCCTCTGATCCTTTGCAAGAATACTTATATATAGGAAGTACCAACGGCGTATCCCATATTTTTGCCAAATTTTCATTAGTTTTATCCACAAGTTATGATTGGTTACCAAGAAACTAATAAATCCTACATAGAACTTCTCATAACCGTCCGATAAGGCCTCTAATCCTTTGACAAGAATACTTATATATAGGAAGTACCAGCGGCGTATCCACCATATTCTTGTCAAATTTTCATTGGTTTTATCAGTGAATTATGATTAGTCCTATAACTCTACAATCAATACAACAAACATAAAATACTGAAATGAAACATATCTGTGCGATCAAGGCTCAATCGAACGGAGCCGATCGTTTTGCATGTACTGAAAATGAAATTGTGTGCTCAAGGCTCAATCAAACGGAGCCGAACATATTGATTGTACTGAAATTGAAATTGTTGCTCAAGCTCAATCAAACGGAGCCGAACATATTGAATGTACTGAAATTGAAATTGTGTGCTCAAGGCTCAATCAAACGGAGCCGAACATATTGCATGTACTGAATATGAATAACTTAACCACACAAACAGCCTATGCAGGGAAACCCTTTCTCATAACGCCTGATAATGCCTCCGATTATTTGACAAGAATACTTATATATAGGAAGTACCATCGGCGTATCCACCATATCCTTGTCAAATTTTCGTTGACTTTATCCGAAAGTTATGGTTAGTTCGATGCGACTCTACTACAAACACCACAACCACAAGATACTGATAACGAAATTGTATGTGCGCTCAAGGCTCAATCAAACGGAGCCGAACGTATTGCATGAACTTGAAATGTAAATTGAAATGTGCGCTCAAGGCTCAATCAAACGGAGCCGAGCGTATGCATGACTGAAATGTAAATTGAATGTCACTCAGCCATCAAACGAGCGGTATTGAGAACTTGAAAGTAAATTGAACTGTGCACTCAAGGCTCAATCAAACGGAGCGAGCGTATTGCATGAACTTGAAATGTAAATTGAACTGTGCATCAAGGCTCAATCAAACGGAGCCGAGCGTATTGCATGTATTGAAATGAAATATTACGTAACCGATCAAGGCTCAACAAACGGAGCCGATCGTGCGGGCACGCCAAGATCAACCACATAATAAAATGGGGATCCAACTCAACCTCGATGGATGGGGAGCCACGGCCTCGGCAAAAGATATACCGAAAACAATATATAATATATAATATCCAATAATTTCTCTAACAGTCTACACATGTGATAAAGAAAGACTAAACAATAAGAGTTGAATCTGGATTCTTCGGCGAACAGGACTAGTGAGTATCTTCGTTTGGGCCGTCATTATCTTCGACAGGGTTGGCGTTGATATTGAAGACTCTTCCTCTTGCTGGCGGCATAGTGGTTGGGTTTTCTTGTTTACTTGGTTAACTGGGTTTGATTGGGCTTGAGTGTTGATAATGTTAACCAATTGAGGGCATGTGTTTCTAAGGTGGGTAGGGTCGCCACAATTGAAGCAAGCTCGAGCATATGGGAACATGGGTATTGAGGTTGGTGATAAGTTTGGGCCATGTTTTGAGTAGGGGAAAAGGTTTTGGTCTTGAAGGTGCGACAAACATTGCTCAAATGACCATAACGTCCACAAGTTGTACATAGCCGGCAAGGTAAAGTAAGGGATGATGATAAAAACAGTGGTTGCATTGAGGGTGAGGTCCAAGATATGGTTTCTTATTTGGGTAAGCTGAGTTGGGTGCCACTTGGGTGATTGGGACAGCTCGGATGGGTATTGCGTGAAAAACTGGTTGATTTCGTTGAGTAGCAGCGAAAAGTCGCCCGACTCTTCTTCTTTAGGTTTGGGTTGAGAAGGGGATTCGGGTTGAGAAGGGGATTCGGTTTGAGAAGGGGATTCAGTTTGAGAAGGGGATTCGGAGGTTTCAGTTGATCCTTTATCCTTCTTCTTCTCTTCCTCGAAGTCTTTGTTTCGGATTCGTTCTCGGTGAGCTCTATTGCTAGCTCCATTGCTGCTTCCAAAGTTGCAGGCTTGGTACTTATCACGGGGTCTTGAATCTTTGACGGAAGACCACGAATGTAGTGCTCGATCAAACGGTAGAGGGGAGTAAACATGTTGGGAACCATTGATGTAATTCGAGAACCTTTTGTTGTAGGTGGTGTGGTCTCCTTCCACTTGCCTCAATGAGTAAAATTCATCTTCTAGCTTCTTGATTTCGCTCCTTGGGCAAAATCGTCTGGTCATGATTCCTTCAATTCGTTCCAAGTTAAGGACATAGCATCTTCAACACCTCGTTTGGCCTTCTCTGTATTCCACCAAGTAAGTGCTATCCCATATAGTCGACCGGTAGCATAACGCACTTTGCGATCATCAGGGCAATCGCAATTAGAAAAGTATTCTCCATTTCTTCAAACCAATGGAGGAGTGCGGTGACACCTTCAGTTCCTTTATATTTCGGAGGTCGCATGATTTGAAATGCTTGTAGGTGCATTTAGTGGTGTTTGGGGAAGAGTTGAAAATGTTTTGGTTTGCTTGATTGACAGGATTATTGGTAAGTGCTTGTTGAACTTGGATTACAATGTTGGGTATTACGGCAGCCTTTGTTGAGCGATTAAGGCAGCCATGCGATCGCGGGCTTTTCTTGCTCTCGTCTCCCACGGGGGAGGTTAGAAGACATCTACAATGAACACATGACAAAAGGTATATTGGATGCCTTTGAGATCATGGGGCGATTAGGGATGAACATTCATAAAATTTAATTATACAAAAATACTACATCCATAGGGTGTCTTTGGGTTTGCTCGCTGTTAGGCCCGTCATGCCGCCATACTTTACCTTATGTAATCATGTGGGCCCCCATGAATTACCGGTTTTTCATATGGTTCGCCGGTTTCTGCCCCGGTTGCGTACACAAAACCCGTGAAAATCGAGAATATGTATACAACGTGGATGTTCGGAATGTGTCCAGTTTTAGACACGTGAAAACCTCAAAGTAGGGTTATTCGAACGACTTTGGTGTGGCATGCTTTGGCCTAATTTGTCCTTCGTACTCTCACGTTGGTCCCCCAGGTAGGGAAACTGGTCCGTTATATTGGATTTATACGAATGCCAGCCTAGACAGGACGTTTCCCACTACCGGTACTTGTACCCTTCCAGTTACTACATGCCCGTCGCAGAACTTACTTTGATGAGAATTGAAAATTGCATAAATCTTTGGATAAAGAGAGTATGAAAATAAATTGAACACATGAACATCGATATATGTATAATGAAATATGTATATATGTATAATGAATATGTATAAAAGCATGTATGTTTGACTGAAATGTAAACAAATATGAAACAAATAAATATCAACAATTTTGATGTAACCATTTAAATCATTTAAATTTTAGGCAGACTAAGTATAGCTCTAAGGTCTAATAACCTATCTATATCCCTAATTAAATGGCTCTGATACCAAATCTGTCACACCCCGACCCGCACGATAAGGTGATCGGGCATGATTGGGTTATCATAAAAGCTCATGACTTATTAAACGTTTCATATTCATTAATACAATTTAAATGGAAATTTACAATGATTGCTACAACATGATCTAACACAACTAAACTTCTTTGTTCTCTTCTAAGGCATATCCTATGTTATCCTTGCTTCAACCTTTCACCTGTATCATGTGTAAAAAGGTTTTTGGATCAACATAATTTGGCGAGTGAATCCTATGGAAAACATTGGAACAATTTATTTAAATTGATTATGAAATATTGCACAACCAAACATGAATAAATTAGAATAACTTGATCAACAATCATAAGATGTTAAATGAAACACTCATGAATAATAATGGAACAATTAAAGGCACGCGATGCTCAACTCGTCTCTCACGAGAACTGAGGGCCTGATGAATGAATTGGCATAAACATGATATTATGAATAACACAACTACAAACAATATAAACTCAATGAAAACACACATGAACAATAATGAATTTGAATTGAAGCACGCGATGTTCCTACTCGTTTCCCACGAGGAACTGATGGGCTTAATGTATGAGTTTCATGTAATTTGAACAAACGAATATAAATAAATCACAACAATAAATCAATCTAAGATTAAGTCATGATGTGTATGGCACAAGTTTAAATAAATAAATTAATTAATTCATAACACATGAACACACCCCAAAACGTGTAATTTAAAAGGGGGAATTGTAAATTCACTCACAGTGGGTGCGTTCGGTTGTATGAGATGAATCACGCAATGTTTTAACCACGATGAATTTAACCTAGATAAAACGCTTATGGTTTGGTGAGTAACGGATTTTATTAACACTTTTTAGTAGGATTGTTGGTGTTTTTTGGAGTTTAAAGCTATTTTCTAATCTTAAAAATGTTTATTTTTAATATTTTAAGGGTTTTTAATTAAAAAAAAAAAATAAAAATAATAAAAATTTTTTTTTTTTTCTGCTACATACTTTGACCTTACTTTGACTGGGCGTTACCGGGAGGTATGTTTTGGCGCTCGGGGGAGGGCCCAACCCGAACCTCCCGTACCTCACCACTCTACCCAAAGAGCTACGGTTCTAACCCATATAACCATTTTAATTTCATATAACATTTAATTTAAAATTAAAAAAAATCATTTTTTTTTAAAACATTTAAGGGAAAAAGGTTTTACCCAACATCCGAACGGGATTAGTGGGGGTTCAGAAATTAAAAAACTCGTTTTTCCCGGCGAAAAATGGAAAGTTCCGCGAGGAATTACCGAGAAAAGGTGTGATTTTGAGCGAAAGTGTTTGTAGACTTGGGGTTGAATTTATGGGGGAAAAAAGAATGTTTTTGGTCTTATTTGGGGGACTGGTTCGTCGGTTTAAAGTTTTCCGCGGTTATGAATTTGGGTCGCGACCAAACTGGGTTATAACCGATAGGAAAATTTTACTTTATAAGAAATGTATTAAATTCGCGGAAAATTTCCCGGAATCCGACAAATGAAACGATTGGGCCCGGTTTTAAATTTGAAAGTTATTATATAAATTAAATTTTAAAAACATAAAAAACAAAGCAGGTTGCGCAGTGGTTTGGGTGAGGTTAAGTCACAGGTACTGGGAAAACGACCCGGGTCGAAACCCGGCAAACAATTCATTTTTATTTTGCGATTTTTTTTTATTTTTTTCAAAAAAAAAAAATATATGTTCGCGTAAAAAATTTGAAAAACGGATCCGTTTAAAAATTTTTGGGCTTTTAAATTTTAAAACGAAAATTTTTGAGACTTTTTGGGTTTTGTAAAGGGAGGGGTTTGGTAAACCCTTTTTTGAGGGATGTTACAAGAGCGATGCATAGCGAGCGTAATCAAACCACAAAACACTACACAAATAATATAAAACCCAATAATTTTTGCGAGCGATGCATGCGATTTAATACGCACAAATGCATATAACAACAAATCATAATTTATTAACATAAAATTCATTAATAAAGCAAACTCGGTTACAAAGGAAAGATAAAGGAAACAAAAGAAAAGATAACACTAAATTTCCCATTGTTTTACGTCTCCCCTAATTTTAGGGGAATTTCTCCCCAAATTAACAGGGGCCTAACAAGAGATCGGATATTTCATTTTTCTTACACTTTCGAGTTCCCAAGGAACTCGGGGGCCTCGTTTTCCTTCCCTCGGCTTTCACATAGGTATGGGGGAGGTTTATTTCTTGGCTCCCGACCATGATTTCAAAAGGTTTTTTTTTTTTTCCCCAAATGGAGCATTTGTTATTTTCAGATCTTCGGAGGGGCTGCAAATTTCTTCGGCTAGGCACTTTTTTTGGGTTTGACACGGGGGAAAAAGTCGGATGTAAAAAAAAAAAAAATTTTTAATTCCCTCCGCAAAAAAAAAAAAATTTGAGTCCGGTAAGCCCCTTTGCCGACCTTTTTCCCAAACTTAAAGGGTCCTAGTATCGTGGGGCTAGCTTTTCCTTTTTTTCCGAACGGACCACTCCTTTCCAAGGTGCAAAAATTTAGGAGACGTGATCTCCCCCTTAACTGTACTTGGCCCCTTTTTCGGCGTAACTCTTTTTGACAACTCCGAGTTTCAAAGATTGTCTCTGATCGGGGGTCTTGCCGCGTTTTTTGAATTAGCTTGGGACCATGATTTGTGCTTCCTATCTCGTCCCTGCAATAGGCGTCGACATTTTCTTCCATAAAATGCCCAAAAGGAGCCCTTTTAATGCTGGGATGATAACAATTTTTGTAAGGGGAAATTCAAATTTAAAGGTAAAAACGTATCCCAGTTACCACCGAAATCTATGTGCACACACGACTGTCTTCTAGGGTGCGGATCTTTCGTTCAGTCTGACCGTCATTGGGGGAAAATCATACTTAGATTAAGCATAGTACCAAAAAAGCGGATTGAAAAGTCTCCCAGAGACATAAGTAAAGCGAGCACCTTTCAGAGATTGATGTCACGGGGCGTTCCGTTCGACTTAATACTTCGTCGTATAGATTCGGGCTAACCGTTCAAACCTTAAAGTTTCTCTAAGCAATAAAGTCGCTGATTTAGAAAGACGACAACGATAACCCAAATTCTATCGTGCCCCGGATGAATTTTCGGGAAGTTTGAACGAATCCATAGTTTTAACCTCCCACTTCCAATCGGGTTTTGGGGTTGTTCGAGAAAAAACCAGGGGGCTTTTGATGTTCGGCTTTAACTTTCGAAAAAGTTGCACTTTAGACGTACAAAGGGGATAGCCTTCATGCCCGGCCCACCCAAAACTTAGGACAAGGTCCTGGTCATCTTTCGGCACCGGGGGGAATGGAATACTTTTTTATAGCTTCGGGCATTAGCAATTCCAAGTTATCACGACTAGGAAACTAAATGCATTTAATAAAATAAAAAACCCCTTAGGCTTAGATACACTGAGTTTTGGCACCACATTTTATTTCTTCCTCCAAGGTATTCCGTTAAAAAAAAGCGAATTGGCGGAGCGAATCATGATTTCAATCATTCAAAACTTGGGAAATCACGAACGCTATTTTTCATACTTCATCAACTTTGACAAAGCGACACGTTTGCTTTGCCGGGATGGTAGGACTCCAACGTAATCGTTGTAAATTTAACCCATCGACGTTGTCCCCATGTTTTGTTCTTTTTTATTAAAGAATGTTGTAAGCTCTTATGGGCGTTGAAGACCACACTTATACCGTAAAGGTAGTGTCCCATATTTTCAACCAAAAAAAGGCACCGGTTTTCGAATCGTGGGTTGTGAAGGGTTCCGTGGATCTTAGTTGTCAATGCAAACGCTAACCTTGTCCTCGTTGCATAAACACAAAACCAGACCAAGATTGGAGGCATCGCATAAAAAAAACGAAATCGTCTTTCCCCTCAGGTTTTAAAAGAGAAAGGGGGGGTTTGGATAGCATACCTTTAAATTTTAAAAGATTCCTCTTGCTTGGAAATCCCCAAACAAAAGGTTTGTCTTTAAGATAAAAAGCGGTAACAAACAACGATTTTCAGAAGCGGAATGAAAAAGGGCGGTATAACCCCCAATCCAAGAAATGAAAGGATTTCGGGGATTCTTGGTATAATCCAACTCTTTTTACGGCTTCAATCTTTGCAGGGTCGACGAGAATTTCCCTTTACTGTTAAAATATTGGGCCCAGAAATTGGACCCTTTTTCGAGCCAGAATTCACATTAAGAACTTAGCCTAAAAAAAGGGGGATTTCCTTAAAAGTTCGAGGACTAAACGGGATGACGCGCGTGTCTCCTACTTCGAATAATAAAGGATATCATCGATGAAAAAATGACGAAACGATCTAAAAAGCTTTACACACACGTTCATAAAAACCAGAAGACCACGGGTGCATTTGTAAGCCCCAAAAAGGGATGACCACGAACTCAAAAGGCCCAAAACGATACAAAAAGGGGGTTTTTTTGGAATATCTTCACCAAAACGCGAATTGATATAGCCGGGCGAAAACGATCTTTGAAAAACAAGTAACCCTTGTACGATCAAATAAGGGCGTCGATTCAGGGGAAAGGGGGAGCGGTTCTTTAAAAGTGATTTGTTAAGTCACGATAAACGAAGCATATTTGGAACATCCATCCTTCTTTTTTACAAAAAGGGCAGGTGCCCCCATGGGGGAAGTGCTCGGGGGTTTGAAAAATTTTTCAAGAAGCTCTAAAGTTGGCTTGTTTTCTCCCATTCGGTTGGTGCGAAGCGATAAAGGGGCTTTAGCAAAGGGGGGAGTACACCTGGAATCAAATCGATACGAATTCCACATCTCGAGTAGGGGGGAAACTGGGTAAAAAACGGAAAGAAAAAAGGGGAATTTTTTTGGAAAAATTTACAAACAATGGCACATCTTTAAAGTCTTTTTTTTTTTCTGGGTTCCATATGAGCGAGGAAAACAACACAACGCTTTTAAAACATTTGTGTGCCGATTACAAAAA